>BQNB010162166.1:0-14594 GCA_026074375.1 Tanacetum coccineum | reverse complement strand
TTAATTAGCTAAGGGTAAAACTGTCATTCTGTCAAAAAGTAAGAGAGAGAAAGCAGTAATAAATGCATTTTTATTAAACTGTGTGTTTTTTGTCGGGGGACAATAATTATGGGACGGAGGGAGTATAATGTAGTGGGTCGACCTGAACCAAAACCGTTTGACCCATGACCCGTTAGACCCATTTTTAAAACATGACCTTTTTGACCCATGACCCATTTGACCCATGACCCAATCCAACCCATTTGTCACCTCTAGATAGGGTTAGAATATTGGTACTCAGGTTTTATTTCGTTTGAGTTATATTTACGTGTTATTTTGTTAGGAAAAAAAGAAATGGAGAATAGTAAATTGTGATTTTCTATTTTTTCATATAAATTTAGAAAATGAGAATTTTTTATTTTTTGAAAAATATTGGAAAAAAGTGCAACTAAACAAGTTTTCAGTTTTTCTATTCTCAAATGAAAAATTTTCTGAAAAAATGAGATATTTTTCCCCAACTAAACACACTCATAATTCTTCTGTGATTTCTGTTGCATACAAAATCGGACTATTAGACAATATGGTATGTTTTGTATATTAAAGTGGCAACCAAATGCATTGTTTTATTAGACAAAATCACAAAATAGATTGTTTTATTAGACAAACATGTTAGTGTGGCTTCAAAGTTGAGAGCTAATTCTCTTATTAGTTCTTTTCGGCGGTCTCCTCGAAGTGGTATTGAAGAAGAGCAACTTCTTCTCCTTATCTCTAATACTTCTTCTGTTATTCTTCCTAATATTAGTGATAGATGGTCTTGGCTGTTAGATCCTTCGGGCGACTTCCGGTAAAATCGACAACGTAATTATTGAGATTACCATTCTTCCGAAAGACGATATTCTAAAAGATGGGTCAAATCAATTCCCATCTAAGATTAATATTTTTGCTTGAGAGTTTCTTTGGATAAGCTGCCCACTCGGTTGAATCTTTCTCTTCGAGGCCTTGACATCCCGTCTATTATTTGCCCTCTTTGTAGTATTGCTGTGGAATCAACTTCGCACCTCCTTTTCTCTTGCCAATTGGCTCGCCAGTTAATGATTAAGGTTGTTCATTGGTGGGAATTAGAGTATCAAGACTTTCACTCATATGAGGATTGGCTTCTTTGGTTCAAAAATCTCAGAGTTTTCCAAGCCGGCTCAGAAGTGTTTGAAGGCCGTTGTCACATTCCTTGTGGATTATTTTTGGGGAAGTTTTCGCATCAAGTTTTATTTGGGATCAACTTCACCTTTAGATCTCATTTTTGACGATATTGTTTGCTTGTCTTTTCATTCGTGCTCTAGTCGTTGTAGCTCAAATTTTGATTGGAACACTTGGATGAAAAATCCAAGTTTCATTATTTTGTAATCTTTTCCTAGCTCCTTGCTAGTCTTTATTAAAATGTCGTTCAAAAAAAAAATAATTGCAACATATCTGCACGTCTAGTATAGAAACAGAATGCCTCAACTATTCCGACGGCTTCTTTTTCGCACAAATCTGTTTTTACATACTGTATCTATCAGTAGCACTATCTAACTAGTATTAATTTACTATTCCTTAAAAAAACTAACTATTGAACTTGGTACGAAAACGTAAAAAAAGGGATAAACACGTACGAAAATGTACAAAAACATACGAAAATGTACAAAAACGTATAAAAACGGATGAAAACGTAAAAAAAAAGTAAAAAAATGTACGAAAACGTGCAAAAAAGTATGAAAACGTACAAAAACACTAGTGAAAAAAAAAAGTACTCCAATAGAACAAAAAACAAACGGTTTTTTCTGCATATTAAGACTTTAGATGTACCTCTTCTTCTGCAGACATGATTTGCAGATGAATAGGTAAAACCTCGGAAAAAAACAAACCCAACCTAAGTCAATTTCCTCTTAAATATGTTCTATATTCCAGAACTAATAAATTAGCTATATATGTTCCTAGGTGTTTGAATGTACATAGATGAGATGATATATATGTATAGCGGATGTTATTTGAACCTATAAAACATTGATGACGTAGAATGCTTGAAAGATCTCACCGATTTCGGTTATTGGTTTCACGATGTCAGATAGAAATGACTAAATGAGTCTTACGCTTTGACTAAACTAAAACAAACCCAAGTTCGAAGAGCCTGTTTCTGCATTTGTGCAAGTTTGGTAACATCATGCAACATAGCAACAAGCATTTTTATTATTTAACTCTATACTAATCCACAAACATTTGACCACACTATTCATCTACAGTGCCAAGTTTGACTTGGGCTATACTTTGGCCCGGCCCAAGTCTTAAATTCAACGCTAAAATCACTACCCAAAATCAATTTCATCATTAAAATATCATTTTCATTCAATCGGTTATTGAGAAGAATGTTTTCAGGGAAAAAGAATGAGTAAGATGGGTTACAAAAAATCACCAACTATAGAAAGAATGGAGGTGCTGGTGGTTCTGAAGGTGTTGTAGGTACTGGAGGATCATAAGGGTTTGGTGGTTCAGGTGGATCTGGAGGTTTGTCATATTTACTTTTTGTTTTGTTTTTTGATTCAATTATTTTAATGTAAGATATCATGTTTTTGATTTTTAGAACAATGTTTGTATTAGCGGCATTTGATTCATTCTTTTGATATAGATCTCATGTTTACATATCCTTTTTTATTAATACAATTTTAAACTTTGATATTAATGTTATACAAATTATATGCAAATTTGTATGTTTTATAACTTTAAATTCTTACCATGTATCTATAAATAACTTAAATTTGTACACTTCATTGCTATAGGTATGATGATATATCTATGTATCTTTGTGTTTTCTTTACCAGCTTTATAATGTCTTTATAAATTAAATCTGTACATTTCAATTGATCTAGGAATGATGATGTATCTACTTTTGGGATAGAGCAGACTTAGGTGATAGTACTAACATATAAAACATAGGATCGATATTGAGAAGAAAAACGATCTTCACAGAACTATATTTAACAAACAAGTTTTAAAAAAAATCAAGTTCGTAATATGTAATGAAAACTTGCGTTTGTTGACCAAAGCTTTTATCGTAAATCTGATGGTGTCATTTAGCACATGTTGTATGGCATTACTCATAAGTATACTTCAATGCAACATAACAATTTTAGTTTATCTTACATTCCATGCCTTTCCTTTCTGTCAAATGGTAACTATCAACAAGAAGACTTAATTAGTAAGATGTTATGCTCATGTCCTTGAGGTGATCAAGCAAAAGCCATATATCCATTGGATTTCTTTTCTTACACGTCAATCTTTAGCTTTTTTTTAATTTGTTATAATTTATAATAAGTTAATTGGCAGATTGTATAACTATTTTTAACAAAAACTTAGCCCGATTACTTTTGTTTAGAGTTATTGTCCTAACATGATGATCAAAAACTCATATTAAGTATTTGGAGACTTTCTTGTAATGTGTGGGTGGATTTTGTGTCAGATTTCTTCCTTCTCAATACGTTGGTCGACCACTTATTTTATTGTGTAGCTTATGTATTTCAAATTAGTAGTCACGTATATTCCCCCCCCCCAAGACTCGGCTCATCCAGTATTTTGACACCAATAATTACACCCGCAATTGAATTATTAATCTCTAAAGTCTGTTATTATTAATAGGTTGTTGACGTTTCGTTATACATAGAACCTTGCAACTTACTCACACTGCTTGGAACTTAGCCCCGCCGCAACGCGCGGCTAAGGAGCCAACTGTTTAGTGACTAATTACACATCGATAAAGTTAAATGAATTTATATAATGTTTTGCAGGTTTCAGGGGTGGAAGAAGCGGTTTTTTAACAAACGCATAGGCGAAGGAAGCTCAACTCTCTAAATTACAGTGCTGAGGAGAAAGAACAAATATTATTAAGGTACTGCACATATTTCATCTTTTAAAAATAATCTTGATAGGGAATTTATAGTTGAAAAAATATGTGGCATCAAAATATTGAATAATGTGTTGTCTAGTTAGTATGATTATGTCGATGAAAATGATAAGTAGAGACTTGCCAGGTTGATTTAGGAGGGTTATGCTATAAATAATATTAACACATTTGACTCGTCACAGATGCTACACATCCCGAATGCGAAAGAAAACTAATGTTAAATGTTGCACAATCGAATTTCTTTTTAATAACTCCTTTTCTTTGCCATATCATTTTAGTTTCTGAAATTTATTTCTAAGTGTAACATAATCCCGTTTTCTGAGTTTGTCCGTCCTAAAATTTAGTTAGAAAAACATTTCATTTTGATATAATGTGTATGCTATTTTGTCAATGAAGTCATTGCAATATGAAAATATTAGCCTGATTATTTTATGAAAATTACAAGTGTTACGTGCGATTGATTAAAGCTCAACAGTAAAGTTATAAATAAATAATTTATGAACATTTTTATTGCAAGTAGATAATACTGTAAGGATGGAAATGAAGACGTATGTAGTTTTTTTATTGTAAGATATGTTCGAAATTCAGTTTAAAACTACTAAAATTTGATATACAGGAAACACACACAAAAATTGGAAATCACCATGATTTTTTTTTTTTATGCCAAAGAATGGGAGAAGGGGACGAGCAAGATCTTGCTTTAAATATTAAGATGTTTTTGTACATTTAATTGGATGACTCAAGTTGTATCGCTCGAAGCTAAGCTTTTAGATGGAGCCATGTCCATTTGAGTACTAGAAAAAATTTAATTGTTTTAGACCATTTTGATTTTAGTACGATCACTATAGTGGCCCCTTAGTTATATACACATTTTGAGTTGTGTCCCTACTAACAAGACTATTTCTAGTGTTATAATAAAACTTAGGATCCCGCAAATCTAATGAAGATGAGCACGTTCAGATCGATGATCTATCTAACCATCTGGGTGTGCCTCTCTCAAGTTCTTTTTGTGTTGCTCTTAACAGTCATGGAAGCTGTGAAGCTGCATCATATCTTAAGGACATGTCATGTAGTTATTTTTCATATAGCATCTGATGTCCCACAAACTTTAGATATCGATGACTTATTCAGAAAATCTAAAAAACTCGCATTGCAAAGCATTTTTACTGGATTACCAAGTTTTGATAAATAGTTTAGCTTTAGTGATTATTGCCGGACAACAACTTTAACCTCTTTGATCCTAAAATAAACGCTTCATTATTGTTTCGTATATATATTATTACATAGATATTTTTTATAATTTTTTATTCTTCTCTTGTTTATCATGAACAGCTCGCCCATTCGGCGGGCTATGAAACCTATTAGCTATATATGTTCCTAGTTGTTTGAATGTACAAGATTGAGATGATATATATTTATAGCGGATGTTATTTTGAGACCTATAAAACATTGAGAGTAATAATTGCTTGAAAGATCTCACCATGTCGGTTAGTGTTTCAGATGTCCCAGATAGAAAAGACTAAATGAGTCTTTACCTTTAACTAAACAAAAACAAACCCAAAAAAAAATTAAAGGCCCGCAACAGCGCGCAAAAAATTAACGCCCCGCAGCAACGCGCGGGTAATTTCTGCTTGTTATTGTACAATAGACAGTGAGACTATTTTATTTTTTTAGTGTTGATTGTTAATGTTATCAAGTGTTCTATATATATCTATATTATGTTCTGTATGTTAGCCAAAGCTTATGAAGATGTAAAAGGAACGAATCACAATAATACAAAAATGTGGTCGAGCAAATTAACGTGATCGTCACACGTATATGGCCTGAGTCGATATAGAAGAAATAAAATACACTAGTAGTTCATTTGAGGTCATATGTACAAAACAATAGCAACAAAACCATAAATCATTTTGATAATATTGTAAATAAAATACTTTGATAGATTTGCAAATAAGTTTAAATCCATGTGAACATCGTAACATCCCTCTTCTACACATCATCGAAGATATTTCTTCTATACTTCCTTTCTTAAGTATGGGCGTATGGCTGGTTTCTAGTAACAAATACTTACATTTTTGGGATTTATGTGTTTTTTAGTGAATTCACTTGCATAATAAATAAAGTAATTGGCATATCAAAATTAAAGCGTTTTAGGCTACAGAATAGCAACCATTTTGTTAGAGTAGATCAAAAAAATATCATATACACTTTCATAAAGTGTACAAATACACTCATGTTTGTTGGTATTCTTTGGGCTAAGCCCCCTTTTTTAAACTTAACTAGCTATGTTTCTTGGTGTTTGAATACACAGATGAGATGATATGTACAAACGTTATCTGAACCTATAAAACATTCATAATGTAAAATGCTTGAAAGATCTCACGTATTTCAGTTATTGATGACATGTGTTGTCAGATAAAAATGATTAAATGAGTTACGTTTTAACTAAACAAACCCAAGTCCAAAAAGCCTGCAACGAGTAGATTGACTAGATTCGCGTAAAGCTCAAATCATAGAACACGAATAAATAGCGTATGAGAAAGTAACAGCGAAAGGAAAACCAATGGAAACCTATAACTCAAGAATGGTAAAAGCAAGCTAGTAAGATATGTTCAATATGTTCATCTCAAGGTTATTTGAAGAATGCATTGTATGTGTATATGCCATGTATATTTTTTGTCCATAAAACCCTATCAAAATTATAATTTACAATCAAAGCCCGGTTTTCTTCTTCTTTTGTATCTATCTGATTTGAGTTCTTCCCAAAGACCACAGCCCAGTGTCCTTTACTGCCTGAAAATGCAACATAATCATTAAAATCTCAATCCTGTTACACAAAAACTATCCACTTTTAGCACAACGTCAGCCTGAAATGAACGGAATACTTACCGGAGACTTCACTGATGGGAAGACATTCCAAAACCATTTTGTTAGAGTAGATCAAAAAAATATCATATACACTTTCATAAAGTGTACAAATACACTCATGTTTGTTGGTATTCTTTGGGCTAAGCCCCCCTTTTTTAAACTTAACTAGCTATGTTTCTTGGTGTTTGAATACACAGATGAGATGATATGTACAAACGTTATCTGAACCTATAAAACATTCATAATGTAAAATGCTTGAAAGATCTCACGTATTTCAGTTATTGATGACATGTGTTGTCAGATAAAAATGATTAAATGAGTTACGTTTTAACTAAACAAACCCAAGTCCAAAAAGCCTGCAACGAGTAGATTGACTAGATTCGCGTAAAGCTCAAATCATAGAACACGAATAAATAGCGTATGAGAAAGTAACAGCGAAAGGAAAACCAATGGAAACCTATAACTCAAGAATGGTAAAAGCAAGCTAGTAAGATATGTTCAATATGTTCATCTCAAGGTTATTTGAAGAATGCATTGTATGTGTATATGCCATGTATATTTTTTGTCCATAAAACCCTATCAAAATTATAATTTACAATCAAAGCCCGGTTTTCTTCTTCTTTTGTATCTATCTGATTTGAGTTCTTCCCAAAGACCACAGCCCAGTGTCCTTCACTGCCTGAAAATGCAACATAATCATTAAAATCTCAATCCTGTTACACAAAAACTATCCACTTTTAGCACAACGTCAGCCTGAAATGAACGGAATACTTACCGGAGACTTCACTGATGGGAAGACATTCCAAAACCTCAAGGTTTCATCCCCAGCCCCTGTAACTATTGTCTGACCATCCGGTGACATTGCTAAGTACAACACTCTCATGCTATGTCCCGTTAAAGTTGCAACCTGTTACAAAAACAATTTATAACGACCTTAAAGAAAAAAGAAAAAAAAAAGGAGTACGTTTAAAGAGAAAAGATGGATGATATGTTTACCTTAGATAATGTTGGATATTTCCACACCATAATCTGATTCTGGGAGTACCCATGAGTGCTAACCAATTCATTTACATTTTTGCTCCATGCTAAATTACATACTTGGCTCCCGGTGTCAACATGGTTCAGTTGGTTGCCGTTTGCAGTGTTCCAAAAGCGAATGCACCGGTCAGCAGTGCCGCCACCAGAGACCAGAAGGTTGCTTTGGTGAGGTGACCATGCAATGGCTTTCACTGCGGCTGTGTGCTCGGTTAGTTTTAGAAGTGGCTGTGTAGAATGCTGATTCCAAACTAGTAGCTGATTGTCGTTTCCACCGGATGCTAGTTCTCTATCATCATGAGACCATTTAAGTCCGCATACCTAAATAAAGCCATAAAAAATAAGTTGGAATCATAAAGTTCAAATTTTCCGGGTTCATTAACTTAACTACCAAATACAAAATGGCATAAACAAACAGAACTTTAGACTTTTTGTAGATTTCTTAATCAACTTCATGTTAATCTCAGATTGAATCTTAGATTATATTCATAAAGCTCACATGTTTATCTTATGAGTCCCAACGATACTGTCAAACGAAAAATATGACATACCTCTGATTTATGGCCAACAAGCTTGCTGATGTAGTCACTCGGGACACGAAGATCATGTTGCAGTATGTTACGATCTCTGCTTCCTGAGGACAATATGCGCGAGCTCCAAGCTAAAACACCAGTTCTTGTTTGGTGTCCACCCATGGTTCGAACCTTTTTGCACTGAGTCCCATCCCAAACCTGTCAAAAACACCCCTGTTTATAGTTAGATGCTTATTTTATGATAAGAAAATTAATAAACATGGTAGCTTAAAGAAAGTACCTGAACTTTTCCAAGACTAGTACCAACAGATATGTAAGAGCCCTCTTTCGTCCATTGAACTGAGCAAACCCCATCATTAGGTCCCAAATCACATAACTTTGTCACCTGAATACATCAAGACACGTGTCATTAGTAAGTAAATGCAACACCTTTATTAAATTAGCAACAGAATCAAAATGGAAGACTCACTTTACTGGTAGTTGCGGTCCATAAATAAACACAGCTTCCGAGTCCAACTGCAAGTACATTCTGTGATGACCAATCCACAAGGTTCAAGTAGAAATCATCTTGAAGGGACGGTGCATCCAAAACCTGATCATTTATAAAAGGACACAGCAAATATCAACTATTAGTTTTACCATCCTTCCTTAGAAATATATAAGCATATAATCATACAACACATAAAAAAAACTTAGAAATGATCATATAATCATACAACACATGGAAGCATAGCATATAAAAAAAACTGTAAAAATACAACAACAATACCCGAACGACAAATACCATAAAAAAAACTTAGAAATATATAAGCATATAATCATACAACACATGGAAGCATAGCATATAACATAATGTGCGCATACAAGGGAAAAGGATACATGCATAAGGGCAAAAACACATACGCGCAAGGGGGAAATATAAACATTAACGCTCCCAGAGAAAAGGGCCTATGATACAAAAAGTTCTAAGACCTAAGGGAGCATCGAAAAACACAGATTATGCTATGGGCTCTATACCTAGGCCGCTAGGCGAAGAGGCAAATATATTCACGAAAGGAAGAAAAAAAACATAATCCAAATTAGTTTTACAAATTTATAACCTAACATAAGGAACCGTCTTTATCATTCTGTCATGGATTACATACTGATTGCGTAAGCTATTTCGTTAAAAAGCAATAGATAACGTGCTCTTGTCACCAAACTTTAATCACAGTTAAGTCATAATCTTACCATCATTCCTTAATTATTATACGAATACAAATGCGATCAAACATAAAGGACCTTCTTTATCGTTCTCTCATGAATACACAAAAGGTATGGTAAGGTATGGTAACACCCAATACCGTCTTCCACGGGTTATGGTAAGGTATATAAACATTAACGCTCCCAGAGAAAAGGGCCTATGATACAAAAAGTTCTAAGACCTAAGGGAGCATCGAAAAACACAGATTATGCTATGGGCTCTATACCTAGGCCGCTAGGCGAAGAGGCAAATATATTCACGAAAGGAAGAAAAAAAACATAATCCAAATTAGTTTTACAAATTTATAACCTAACATAAGGAACCGTCTTTATCATTCTGTCATGGATTACATACTGATTGCGTAAGCTATTTCGTTAAAAAGCAATAGATAACGTGCTCTTGTCACCAAACTTTAATCACAGTTAAGTCATAATCTTACCATCATTCCTTAATTATTATACGAATACAAATGCGATCAAACATAAAGGACCTTCTTTATCGTTCTCTCATGAATACACAAAAGGTATGGTAAGGTATGGTAACACCCAATACCGTCTTCCACGGGTTATGGGTCCCAATTCTGTCTTCCACGGTGTATGGGGGAGGTTGAGACGTAGACAGCCATACCCCTACCTAAGATAGAGAGGCTGCTTCCGGTTCTCTCATGAATACACATTGATTACAAAAGCATAACCAGCTTCTATCTCATATGGATCACATTTCTACCTACTTCCTTAATTATCTAAGTACAAGAACAAATCCGGCATGCTATAACACATATGGAAGCTAAGTCATAACAAGCATTTGATAATGTTCTCCTGTTAACAAGATTTAATCGCGTTCATAAGCCTAACCACTAGAAGAGTAACTAACATATAGAGCACAAATTCATCATTCAAAAGCAAACTGCAGATTAGTATAGCTCACAAGTCACAAAATCAAACTTTGACTAATGTTTGACCAGATCCATAGAAAATCGAAATTGGGGTCTTAATGAAACATACAAACCACAAATGCATCAATTAAAAGCAAATCCTAGTTCAAGTATTAACAAAATCGCACATTGACTATAATATAACCAAATCGTAAAAAATCAACAAAGTCAAAATTAAGGTTATACCTTATGAGGTGTTTTAGGCACCTTTCGTGGCGGCTTAGGCGGAGTCACATTCTCCAAACCTACACTATTATCCATACCCAAAATCGACCCAGAATAAGGCGACGACAAACCAGAACCGGAGAAACCAAAACCAGAATTATCCGTCTTAAACCTCAAAATATTCCTATTCGGACTCCCACAAGGCGATCCAGCCGATCCAGATCCACCTTTAGTCCCACCTGCATTACCAAAAGAGCCAAAATCAGAACCAAACAATTCACATCTCAATAACCTGGAATACACGTCACTGTTCCCCCCTTCTTTCCCAGTAGGAGAAGCAGAAGAGCCTTTATCGGATAACCCAAAAGCGTGCAGCCTGGAAGACGATCTGCAAGGAATAAACCTATCACTGACAGCCCCACCAGATTTAGACAAAGGGGAGGAGGATAAATTGGATATGGTTCGAGGGGACATTGTTCTTGGAGATGGAGAAGACATTGTTCTTATTAAAGGCGAAGGAGACCCGACACCGGTGTTTAACCGGAGAGATGTTTCGGACATGCCCGCTGGTAGGTTTATACCACTTTTTCGCCTGTTTGAGTCCATTTAAAAAAAATTGGGAGGATAAATTATGGGTGTTGTGAATAATGTTAGGGAAAGAAATCTTGGTGAAGAAATTAGGGGGTTTGATATATGGAAATTTGTTTTAACGGTCAGATTATTGGGGTTTATATATGGGAAAATGGTAAAAAAAAAATTGAGTGCAACGGTCATTTGTGTAAGAGAAGCTGTGTTGAGGTAACTAGCCGTTGGAGCCTTAGGTGTTGGTCACGTGAGTGGCACGTGATAATAAGGGACAAATGAATCTTGGAGAAAAGAGAAATGGTTTTTCTTGGAAAAAAAATCTTGTAATCATAGACAAAACTTAGGTAAATTTATTGGAAGAACCGAGTGTTATATAAGCTAATTTGAGAGTGTCAAAGTTTTTTTTTTAAAGCAAATATAAGTAAACCCTTAAAGTCTTGGGAGGGTCAGGGTCTCCTCGGTCTCCACTAAGGTCCGTTCATGCTTGTAATGGTAGCTTAATAATTATCGAGACAATTAAAACAATGCGGAGATCATGAGTTCAGACGTCGTTTGTAGTTTTATTTAATTATAATGTTATGTGATTTTTTTTGTTCATGTTATCGTGAGATTGGTGACAGTAAATCGATTTCCTATTTGAGAAAAAAGGAAAGAAATAGCCTTCGTAGTCTATTTACTAAAAGGACGAGTTGGAATTTACGGCTGCTAAGTACAATAGTTAATTACAACAACAAAAAGATACTCAATTTTTTAGGAGTATAGACATATTGACATAGATAAGGTGAAAATGTAGACAGATTATCTTACCATAAGATAAACCCAAAAGTAACCTTCGACAATAAGTTCTACACGCACATATTTAATTAAACAATAGTTTATATTAAATTTTGAGACTGCGTTTGCTAAAAAGAACTTAAAGAAAACAAGCATTGCCTCTAAACGCGCTTTTTATTTTATTTTAAATATCGTTGATTACCTTTGTTAAACTAGACATTGCATCATGCAAGTTTATTGATTCACCAGAAGCTATTGTATAGGTTCGCATATGCAATAGTTTATATTAAATTTTGGGGCTATGGCATAGGTTCGCATACTTAATTATTCACCAGAAGCTAAAAGTAAGGATCGTATTATATACATGGTTGTAACTTGTAAAATAGAAAGATGTGTCGCACTGGTTAACAATTAAGAGAGATACATTTGTCTAGTGAAGCCCCAACAAGTTATATGTGCGTTTGTTCGTTACATATAGGAGATTCGTCATGAAAAGATGGCGTCTTACAAGCCGCTCTTTATCATTGAACTCGTTGCATTTTGAGAAGTTACCTTTAAGTTATAAGGAAAGAAAATTACACTTTAAACTTAATATGGTGAACGGGTGACATGGAAGAGAACACAATGCAACACCAGAACTATGCAGAATTAAGGGCAAAACTGTATAAAAATCGTCATTTGACGTTGGCCGAGATAACTAGAACTCGTAATGATAACTGCAACAGGTCTTCCTCATACTTCTTTAACACACACAGATCAACTAAAGAATGTCAGTATACCATATGCATACTGACAAACTTACAGGCAGAGATATAAGGTACATGGACCATAAATTTGAGAAGATAACATCAATTAGCCTAGAGTATTGTCTATTCAATTACTCGGTATACATATTTAGTACCACCAAGACTATAATCAATCAGCCTTCCTGATGGACGTTACCTAGTTTAAAAGTGCCACCAACCAAAACTAGAATGTGTACTTTAACTGATATTGACGAAGCCAATCTTCACCTTTCTCATAATAATCCATCCTATTAAAAACTTGCCGTGGGAAATGCTTGGTGGATGCAAAAGAAGAGGCCCCACGCCACGCATCAAGAACTGAATCCGATGCTCTCAAGATTTTTATAGGGGTCCCACATGGCCTGATCATACGAATTCCAGCTTCTAAACGTTCACTCATACCAGGGTAAAGACAGCTCCCGCCAATTATGAGGACTGAATTGGTCAAACACTTGCTCTCTTCCAAAGTTTGACTACTGGACCTCAGCCTCCGTATTGATACACCCACCATCTCATCTAACCCTGCTTGATCGATGCCAATTAGGTTCGGGTGAAAAAGAATCTCGGGGCACCTGAATCGTTCCACACCAATTAGTATCTGGAAATCTTCTTTTGTTAGCGGACGAAAACGTGTTGGTTCTGTACCCGAGGAGCCGGCTTCTGATTTCGGAAAGAATGTTGGGTCTATTTCCTGATGACAGGGACACTCATGTTACTTCCATATTAAAGGGTAAAACAGCCATTCTAGACAGACAAAAGTTATTGGCATAGATTACCAAAACACTTTTTCATTTGTCCCGCTTTGCTCATTGTACTATTTGGTACATCTTAGTCATTAGAAGATGACTTTGTGTCCCGTTTAAGTCACTTTGTAACCCCTAATCATTACATTTTCATACTAGCTTTAACATTATGACTACTATGACATTTTCATACATAATCTGAGCATTTTTATACACAATATATCATTTTTGAAAGGTGGTCTTTATTTTTTTGGTTACCTAATCGGGATACAAAGCAATCTTTTAATGGCTCAGATGTACAATCAAAAGGTAAAATAAATGAAAAAGTATGTTGGTATTCCTTATACAAATAAGTAAATAACCCAGTAAAGAATACAAAAAAGTAAATAACCCAGTAAAGAAAACTAACCCGGAGTTTAGAAGCAACTCGAGCAAGCTCTGTCTCATCCTCATTGGGTCCTTCATCCTCGTCATCATTGTCTTTGCTCATTTTTTTATACAATTGCCAATCTTCATCTTTGATTCCAAATGTATCCTCACCTTTCCCTCTGTCAAACGCTGCCGTTGCCAAGAGACGCATTCTTTCCTTTTGGGCAGCATTCAGTCTCTCCCCTCGACCTACACCTCCAGACACGTTGTTTTCATTGCCATTGTTTCCATTTGTCTTTTGTCGTTTTCGCTGGTCAACTTTCTCGGAAAGATCTTTGTATTTGACCCGCAACTGTTCCAAGTAAAGTTCCGGGTTCTCACTACACAATCAGAAACAAAACAAATCTGATCATCAAATATTCTCAGATTATGAAGTATAAAGAAACAAAACCGAGATATTCATAGGGAAAACATACACGCGTCTCTGTTCTTCTTCTTTGTTAAGCCTTTCACGTTCTAACTCTTCTTCAAAACGCTTCTGTTTAGCTTTTTGTCGTCCTTCTGATGTTGTTTTAAGAAAAAGTTGTCTCTTCTTTTCCTTGACCTATAGAGCAAATCATGATATTTACATCTTTTTTATACTTATGCAG
>BQNB010162165.1:0-14594 GCA_026074375.1 Tanacetum coccineum | reverse complement strand
GGACATATTGAACGCTTTAAGACTACCAACGCCGATACCTCCTTTATCAAGGGAGGCTAGAATATTCGACCATTTAACCCAAGCAAGCTTCTTGGAATCCTCGGAGCTACCCTGAAAGAAAGAAGCACGTAAACTTTTGAGAGATTTAACAACCGTCTTGGGAACCTTGAAAATAGATAAATAATAATTACCAAGGCTACCAAGCACATATTTGATGAGAGTAAGGCGGCCACCAATAGAGAGAAAGTTAGCTTTCCAACCGGATAATCTAGCCTTAAAATGGTTAATGGGAGGCTGTTAATTCGCAATACGACTCATATTCGACTTATATTCGAACACTTCCCGTGTAGGAAGCCATGATCTCTACCTTATTAGACACCCCAACTCCATATATATTAGATTTATGGATATTAATCTTAAGCCCGGAAGCAACGTAAAAAATATTAAGGATCCGAATAATATTTTTCATAGCATTTAGATTCCACTTAAAAAGGATAATAACAACGTCTACGTAAAAGAGATGAGAAAGGTGCATACCCGGGGAACCGACCTTGAAGCCATGAAACATATTAGCAGCTAAACCATCATTAAGAGCAATATGAAGACGCTCTATAGAATCGTAGATGGGGGTGTGAATACGGTTTTCTTGACTTCTTCGAAGTTAATAAAACTTCAAGTCTTGAAATAGCCGAGTTGTGTGCCAATCTACTTTGTGGTAAGAATAATGAGTAGATAGAGAGAAATACAGAGAGAGACACCACGATATATACTGGTTTGGGAAGGGGGGTTTAGTCCTTTCGTACGTCCAGTTGCGAATCCATGACTCCGATGTCCAGTTGTGAATCCACGACTCCGATACTACACTACTATAACTCTTATGGTGGACTATAAACCGTATTACAATTAACTCCACCAATATGCACAAAGATCGGCGCTCACAAAGAAGAGTTACTACCTACGGAATTCCGCCCTCGAAATCCACCCCTAAGAACACGTGATTCGACTTAGACCTATAACCAATTAAGACTTCCTCTTGGAAGCTTATCAAACCCCAACTAGATCCCCAATGATCTAGGCTTGATCCCACGAATACAAGACTTCCCTTACAACTCAATTGAATGAAATAATATAGATGAACCAAGTCCTAACCAAACCTAGAGACTCGATTATAAAGAATAGGTATGAGAAAGAAGACCCTCGACAAAACATACAAGTACAGATTAGGTACTTGTGTGGATCTCTTGCGGAGATATGTCCACTTTAATAGAATGATATATGTGAAGTTTGGAACACTTGATGTTAGACTTAGAGGATAAGAGAAGAGAAAAGAGAGGAAATTTGTCACACCCCCAGACGGGGTCTGGACGGAATACGTGTCCGGAGGCGTGACGTCATTGCATACATCACACAAGATCAAATGAACGACCACTATATGGACGTTTGATAAAACATAACTCGTTGCTTTGGATAAATCAAAATAAGTCTTACAATATTCTTGACATAAATGAAATAGTTTTAGCGGAAGCTTATGAAAAATGCAGCGAAATCATAACATGTTTTTAAGACAACGAGTAATTAAGTTTGAAGATAAACATTCATGAAAGACACCCAGCAATGCATGCAACATCAAATAGCACTTCAAGAACAATCCTGCTAAGCACCTGAGAAAACATGCTTAAAACGGTCAACATAAAGTTGGTGAATTCATAGGTTTGAATTGATGTAAGGTTGGACCACAAGATTTTAAAAGTGATGTGACTATTATAACAAATATAATATCACATGAAAATTATTTACATTGAGCTAAGCTCATGACACCGATGCTAAATTTGGAGATACATATAATATGTAAGTGATGATATTGCCCTACAAATGTCTGACCAAGACACCTCAAAGAATTCCTGACATAATATATATCCGTTCGTTCATCGACACATAAACAAGTAAGTGCTTGCTTACCCGGATAGGGATAATTAGTCCCAAATAGATCTATTTATAACATGCGCGCTTACTTAACCAATCCCATTGGTCATAGGTAATTAACGGTTCATGATGGTTCGGGCATGATAGTGGTCTAATCGCTACTTAGGCAACACATAAACAGGAAATGATAACTGAAAACACTTGTGTCCAAAGTTTAAAACAAGCAATGTTTCTCACCCCAAAGTTGTAAAACATTTATTCAAAATGAGTAAAAAGTGGGGCTATGAACTCACCTTAGAGCGATGAGCAATTGATAATCACGTAAGAGAAAGATGATACAATCCTAGCCGTCACCTAAAGGAATGACGCAACTTAGGACTAAGATATGATATACAAAACCAAAAGCGAAACGCTTATCAACAAGAAGGCAACCATATGTGTTTGTGTCTTAGTTAGAAAATGGTGTCGTTACGATGACAAAATTTTCATGATTAAAATATGACACGGTTTACTAAAAGTTCCTATTTTAGGAAGCTTTCTATATTAGGAAAGTTCCAAGTTTCAAGACGTTAATACCGTCCCCTATATTTTGTTAAATCCATATTTCCGAAAATTCTTTATCAATACCTAAACGCCTAACTTTTACATTCGTCTCGATGACTTATCTCAAAAGTTACTACTTTTAGAAGTCTTACGCTTTTATAACATTCGGTATTCCATAATATCCTTTGTGGCGTTTTTAATGGTTCCAATCAATACTCTAATGTTTCTATATGTTTCGCCAATGTTTTAAAACCTTAAAAATGTCCAAAAGTGTCTGAAAACCTAATTTACTATTCACATCAGCACCCTTATTTATTATTTTTTCGAAAAGTGTTCCAAAATTCATTTCGTCATAACTTGGCCGTTTTAAATCCGCTTTTAGTGTTCGATATATGAAAATCTATATATTCGAAATAAGCTCTCCAAAAACTACTTTCTTGACTAATGAAAACATTTTTAAGTCGTCTAAAACCTTAAAACAAAATCGGATCAGCAACAATATTTTTCGCAAATGCTCCCGAAAATTCCTCCATACTTCACAATAGTGCCTATTCTAACCTAGTCCCGTTCACTACTAAACCAACCAATGTTTCGCCATCAAAACCATAATCACTACTAACCTAATCCTATCATTTCTATTGTTGCAACACTCATTATTACTCATACTCACAACCAAACCCTTTGGTAAATCAAATAATCATAAAACAATACTAGTTTATGTATTAACTTGTTTATTTTCAAAAACCACAAACACATAAGCCTTAACCTTGCATAAGAACCATAAAGAAATCACAAGAGATGGGATAGAACACTTATAAGAATTAGATGAGTCAAGAAACACACAAGATCTAACCCAAAATCCTTAGATCTATAAACCCCAAATAATCTTGCAAAACCCTCTTGAAATATCAAAACCCTAACTCTTGAAATCTTTAGAAAACCTTGAAAACAATGATCAAACCTTTGGAAGACCCTTAGATATGATTAGAAATGATCTTGGAATGGATGAATCTTGATAGAAATCAAAAATATATAATGCGTATGTGTGTGTGCGTTTGGCGTGAGCAAGGAGAGGAAAAGGAAAGAGAGAAAACAAATTTTGAGGCTATGAAATGAATGAGAACCCTAAGTTCTATCACAAGGTATTTATAGAATGTGAAGTAGGGTTTAGGGGAATTAAGGCTTGCACAAACAATGGAACCAAATGTCTAAGTGGCCAACACACACCAAGAGTGTGTGTGGTGGTGGGTTCGGGCGCAAAGAGCCAGGCGGTTTAAGACTTGATCATCTAGCCATCTTAATTAAATCAAGGTTCCATCTTTTAGAGGTAGTGGGCTTGTGATCCTCACCATGCAAGGTGACAAAGGATGCATGAAGACAAGGGAACATCTTACACACCAAACATGCATAATACTTCCAAACAATTCAAATTAAAGTGATAAGATTCCACTTGATTTAATTTTGAGGCTTGTTCTAATTTTGGTTGTGGTTTGGCCGTTCAAACAAGCAAGGGGGAAGTCACGAAATTTTTGACTTTCAAACTCGACATGTTCGATAACTAGTGTTTAGCAAGCCAATAAGGAATGTTGCAAACGACCCCTTCCATGTAGATGCAATAAAGGTAGTAGAGGTCAATCTCGGTGACCCTATTGGTGCTTTCCTTCCTACCCGATATGGTAGTTGCAATGCACCGGTGGGCCAACTTAACCCTTAGGTCTCTAATGGATGCCACCTTCGGGTTTCCCACATTAAATCCACCGTCCCCAATACTAGTCTAAAATTCCATCAACAAGTGAGTAGCTTTTACCGTCTCAGCCCTACTCAACCCACTTAGGGTCACATTTTCCCTAGATTTCCTTTAAAGTACAAACCTACTCTCCATCCTAATTCTAAAAAAGAAATTTCCCTTAGCTCGCCCCCTAATCTGAACTTAACACCCAAATGTTTTGGATCATACCTACAAGCAGAGGCTTCAAACTCGAAAGAAGCAAAGAACTCACAAACCAATTCTCGGTAGATGGGCTCGTTTACTCAGAAAAGATTCGGCCATTGAGGCCTAGAGAAAGAATCGGTGTTGATGGATCTGAAGAAGGCTTGATCAAGATTTTGGTGAGCTAGGAACTCCCAATTAATGACGTCCCCTGAATGGATGAGACGCCTTTCAAGAGTGTCATGATTCAATTGGTGCACCCCATTTTCGAACACTCTGAATCTTCGGATCCTTTCTTCCAATGAGATTTCTTGAGAGGTGGAGGATTGTCCTCTTGTGCTCCTGGGTCTTTTGATCATTGTCTATAAAGGAACCAATACAAAAAATGAATGAATTTAGGATAATAGTTTGTGCTACTTTTGATCAGAGGGTCTCGACGGCATCGTGGTTTTGCCTTGACACCATCAGAACGACTTTTGTTTTTAAAAATGGTTTGCGAGGGAAAACTAAGCTATTTTTCGTTAAATCCATTTCCAAACACCCCTTTAAAAATCAGACCCACCATAATATATCAAAAATCATAGTTATTATCCTAAATCTGAGTTGTTTTTGAAATTGAATGATCCAATACTTTTATTTACAATAAACCACTTATATTGGTGCACGATTACTTTTGATTTCAGCCAATTGATTTGTAGAAATAGTCAATCGAGTGAGATCGTAATCAGACAAAATTGAGAGCGAATCAAAATGAAGGGAGAGTGAAAATGAGAGGGATGAATTACTTACCGATTGGGGATGATTGCCTTTCGTGTAGCAAGATCTGAATCCAAAGTTGGCTAGGGTGGTTACAGAGATGTTTTTGTTTTGTGAAAGAAATTGAGGAAAGAGATGGGGTTTTTATGTCCCTGCCCAGTCCGTTGCGACGGCGTCATGCGTTACTCCAGACGCCGTCAGGATGGCTAATTCATTTCATATTCCCCTTTTTAAAGTTTGTTGGCTTTTGACTTTCTTAGAGGAAGTCAACAATCCTCCTTCCCCCAGGGTCAAATACACAGTTACTCTCAGTAAGTGTGAAAGAATAATGGACGAAACCTTACCTTTAGTAGAGTTATCATCCCCAACGGTTAGGTAATTATTAGGCGTCGGTTGGGGCGCTGAGGAATTTTCATTATTATGTTGGGATCTGATTGTTTGACAGCTCTTTTACCGGTTTAAAGCCGAAGATACTCTTTCGAAAACTGGGTGGATTCGAAAACATTAGGTGAACATACCCGACCCATAGTGAGTTTGTGAGTGATAACGCTCTAAATATACATAAAATATCCCTCGAAAATACATGAAATATATATGTTAATGCATGAAATATTGCAAAGTTTGGTTGTTGGTTGTGCAATATTCATTTGAGGACCAAGAATGAAGAAAATGACTAAACTTGCAAAGATATTCCGTTAAATGCACTAACGGTCGTTATAAGAAGAATCTAGAAGAGAATCTAAGGAAGAATTAATGAACGAGGCTAAAATACGACGCACAATTCTTATTGTGCGGCGTACTTCATAACGGAGTAAATGCAATTTAATTATACACCAAGTGTGGTGCATAATTTTCTAAGTGTGGCGCACTTTTCCTACAGTTACTTAAAAATCATTATGATTGCCATTATTGGGCAACCTTTGGCTTGCCACCTTTTCCCAACTGAAGCCTCAAGTTTATGTATAAATAAAGCTTGAAATTTGAGGAGAAGGCATCCCATTTCAACACTTCTCAATCTCAATTCACTTTATCTTAGATCAAGAGTAGTTAGGAAGAAGTTCTAGTGGAATTGTTGAAGAATCACCTTGTTCTTCATCGCATTTCACGTTATAATCAAAAGAAGATACTATTTGATCTCAGAAGTTTGTGTTAAGAAGTTGTTATAACCGTTATAGTTGAATTTACAAGTTGTTATAATATCTGTTCGAAGGAAGATTCTTGTAAACAATGCACTATTTGCTATTGAATTTGGTATAAAAACATTTCTCTACTTTTTTATTATGAATTCTAAATTTATCATGCTTGTTATGTGTTTTGAATTGATGAATGTAGAGTAGGTTAACATGTTTGTTTGGGGATTATGAGGATACTATTGATTTAACTTGGATAAACTAATGGATTTGGAAATTATTAATATGAACTTGATGTTTTTATTCTCGAATCTCTTAATCATCATTTGATCATCATACTAGTTCGGATATAGGTCAAAAGACTCCGATTATATGCTTGATTTCCAAGTTGTTTGTCTTTGACAACTAGATATTAGCCTTGTGAGGATTGGCTAATAAAATGATCATTAACCGAGGATAAAAAGGTTTAACGCGTAACCTCATGTCTAACGAACTTGGTTAAGAAAGTCCATATTCCTATTTTCCAAACATAAATCAAACTTAAAGCATTTTTGTAATCAGAAATAAAGGCCGAAAGGATTTTTGATTATAATAAATAGACAATCATTTAAGGGCTAATGGCAGCTAAATGTATGATAGTTGTCACGATTTCCTTCTATATGTATCGAACAAAAGATTTTGCTTTTCTGTGTACTAAACTCGATTTTATTGCATTTTTGTGTATTTCATGACCATTTTGCCCCTCATTTTAGTAACCCGGGAGGGGCAAAATTGTCATTTACTACACAAAAAATGCAATAAAATCGAGTTTAGTACACAAAAAAGCAAAATTTTTTGTTCAATACATATAGAAGGAAATCATGACAACTATGATACATTATCATGCCATTAGCCCATCATTTTAGTAAACTAACCGTTTCTTTAATCGATTATACTTTAATTCTTGAACCCATTATCCATCCAAGTTTATCTATATTTGTTTTCATCCCCTAAACAAATATCATTTTATATCTTGAATTTAAATCATTATCTTTAGATCGTGACAGTCTATTAGATAAACCCTTTCATAATATAATCGACTCTTTCTAAGAATAACCAATCCCGTGGAACGACTTGGTCTTACCCTAAACCTATACTATAAACGGGGGTTTATACTTTACTCGTGTGTTAGTTGGAAATCGAATAAAACTAGAATTATAAATTTAAAGCTTTTATAACACATCAAAGTTTTTGGCGTCGTTGCCGAGGATTGATTTCATTCTTGAATTAGTCTTAATTATATTACAAACTAAATTTTCAGAATCCCCGAACAGTTTTCTGGCAAACTGAACTAATTTTTCACAGAAAGTGCGCCGCACATAACCATTGTGCGCCGGTTTTTCTGCAAATTATAGAAGTACGCCATACTTTTACCAAGTACACCGCACTTCTTGTCCCTTTCACAAACAGAACCAGTTTTTCAAAGGAAAAGAACATCAAAACCAAAAACCCCAAACTCATAAATTGTAAATTGATCATTTGAAAATGTGGAATTTATTCCTTGTGTTCATAATTGTCAAAATCTTGTATTATAGCATCTTGTACATTAAAATGAGAAAAATCAAAAAGAACTATTTTATAGCTTGCTTGTTTAAAATTCAAAATGCCTACACATGTCTCTTATTTGCTAAATGTTGCTTATTTGACTTTGACCTCATGCAAAATAAAAACAAAAATAAAAACTTCAAATGAATTAAAGAATTTTATATAATGATAAGTGTGCTTAAAAACCTGATAGTTGCCATATTTAATAGATATTTGGGAAATAATAAAAATAAGAAACATAAGAATGCTAAAATTAAAAATTTTAAAAGTCTTAAGACTCAAAAAGTACGCCGCACTTTTTATAAAGTGCGCCGCACTTTCCTAGCTGAAACCAAACAGAATGCTTGTTTCTTCGTTTCTGAACAAAAATTGCTTGAATTTAAAAATGCTACTCCCTCCGTCCTACATTAAGTGTCCATAACATAAAAGCACAAAGTTTTAGGTGCAATAAATTGTTACAACTATTAGTTAATCAAATGATAATTATACCCCTAATAAATATACTTTAAAAACTTAAAAAGTAGAAAAAAACTTATGGGCCATATATTCAAAGGGCAAAACTAGAAATTTAGTTATCAAGATTCCTTCATTTATTGTATTAGACACTTAATATGGGACAATCAAAGATATCATTGTGGACACTTAATATGGGACGGAGGGAGTATCTGTTTATTGATAATATGTAAATATAAAAAGGTATTGTTATTTGTTTTAACTAACCCACTAATGGTTGTTTTAATGTTGTCATATTTTATAAGAGTTATGGATACCAATTTGAGCCTTGGAAAAATTTGCTTAGGAGAAAACATTGTTGAAATTTCGAGTGACAAGGTTGAAGGATCTGGAGACTAGAATTCTCTATAATTTCAGGACACTGCTAACAGTGGACAAAAGAAGGAAACGAAAGCTATGGTTTTTCACCAGATGGATACCGTAGAAGTTAGTGATAGATTCGTAGCTCCTTGTTTTGTCAATGGGCTGTAAGCTTATGATGGGGAGATTAATCTTAGAGCAGATGAGAACATGATCTCGAACGAATATGCAGTAAAATTATGCCTGGAACATGAGGTAAAAAGAGGAAACAAAGTGGTTAAGAAAGAACTCATTGTCGCACTAAGAGGAGAAATCTATTTTGTGAAGTTCATTATCAACCTAGAAGAAGATGATGTTGAACCAGGGGTGATTTTCGAAAGATCATTCCTACGTATGACCAAGGCAATTACTGATTTCGGGGCTGGAACTGTCACAATATATCCTGAGTTTGATCCATTTTTGGAAGATATTGAAGAAGAAGAAAAGAGTTTGGATGATTGGGACCACTTGCTCGATTTTAACTTAGATGATATACCATTGTTGGGTAAAGAAGAACTTCCGCCATTTATATGCAAAATGGGTAAATGCAACCATAACAAAAAGAGATCAATGGAGAATCTGAGCTTGTTTTTATGAAGATATAGGAACATCTTCATCAGCAGGTGGTCATTTAACTCAAGAAGAAGCAGCTAAAGAAGAATTGGCAATCAGAATCAGCCAAAAGTTTGCTTTATTAGAGGAATTAAGGCCTGTAATCAAGATAATGGATTATCATGACAAATACAAGAAAATTCTCGATGAGATTTGGAAAGACAAGCTGAAGTTAGATGGAAAGATTGTAAAAGAAGAGGAGGAAGCAATAAAAAGGATTAATGGTGAGGCGTTGAAGGAGAAAGATGATCCCGAAGCATTCATATTTCCTATTAGATTGGAGGGAAGTTAACGAAAATGCATTGGCTGATACTAGGTCGGATATCAATACCATGGCTTATTGGATTTATGAGCAGTTAGGAAGAGAAGAGATGAAGAAGGTTGACAGAGGGATTACAATGATAAATCACACTCAGGCAGAAGCTATGAGGATACTCATAAATGTTCTTTGTCAGGTAGGGGTCACTACCTTAATTGCTAAGTTTCTAATCTTGGATATACCAATTGACCGTGATGCACCAATAGTAGTTAGTCGGGGATTCCTGCGTATGATTGGTGGCATAGTCAATACTCCAGAGAGACTTTTCTCGACTTTTGATGGATTTTGTCATCAAACCTTCCGTACTTCAAGATCCGATGTTATGAGAAACGCAGAAAGTGATAGCGATGACGAGGAAGAGTACCAGATTAAGAGAAATAAATTTAGAGCACCGATATATGGTCCGAAACCTCCACCATACTTGAACTATAACGATCTAGTTGAGCGACCGTTAGCTATACAAACAGTAACTAACCCATTCCAGAAGATTAGTGTTTGGAAAAAGGCAGTTAGTTTCCTTGGTTTATTACTCGTACCCTTAAAGCACGTTAACTGGAAGCCTGATTATAAGGGTTGTTATACTAAAGAAGAAGAAGCCACAAGACAGTGGCGTATTGAGATAAGATTGATTGATCCGTATAGAAACATTTATTTACAAGGGTTCACAACAAAGAAAACAGACAGGCTGTTATCAAAGTACCATAAGTTGATTGACATCATGTCACCCAATTGGTTTGTGAAGTAAAGAGTTGGACCAAGTTGGAATAAGGAGGGAACCTATATACTCCTAAAGCTATTTTTACTTTTGTTAGAGTCTGAAATAAAATCATTTGTATAAATCCAAAAGGGATTACACTTGATGTACAGACATTAGTCCAATGAATATTAATATTAAGCTTAAATGTGATGGATTGAAATTAATATGAAGTTTATTGAAATTAATATGAAGTTTGCAAAACAAGTTTTGTGTAATATATATATATATATATATATATATATTAAAAAAAGAGGGAAAAGTACGCCGCACTTCTGGGAAGTGCGTCGCACTTTTGAACGGATTTCATAGATAAAACTTACCAAACAAGATTCTAACTTATTAAAAAAAACACACACTAACACAAAACCGTCGGGTTTCTCACAAGAACAAAGGAAAAGTTTTCAAGTATCAATCCATCAACTATTTAATCATGCCTAGGGTATGTTAAAATCAATTTTATTATCGATTTTGTTTAATTTCTTGTCCATTAGGGTTGACTATAATTACATTAGGGAAAATCAAATCCATGTTTGATATGAACAATTGACCCATAAAATTATGATATTTAGGAGTTATTTATCACATGCATGCTTGATATTGTTAAATCTGAAAACACTGTTTATATTATGAATTTAACTTTAAAAATAAATTATCTGAAAATCATAAAAATTTCACCAGCCCAGAAAGTACGCCGGTTTTGTCCCAAAACCGCCACACTTTGCCCATTTTCCTGAATGTACGCCGTACTTCAGGGAAGTACGCCGCACATTTTACATCAAAAAGTCACATAATGTTTTTAAAACCATCAAAACCTTGACCATTTATGCCAAATAATTTCTAACATAACTTATACGCTTTATTGTTAATTATTTTTTATGTGTAGACTATGGGAACACACGATGATGAGGCCGGATCATCAAGATCCAAATGCTTTAGACAACATGAAACCATGGAAGAGGTATTGCTCCCACAAGTTCATCATGAGTTCTTGCTATGGGAAGGATGCAACAGAGATGCGAAGTCTAGGTACAACACCTAGATTGGCCCAATTGCTTCCTAGACATATTTACTCGTCGTGTATCGTGAATTGGGATGTACTGAATAGAATGGGTTATGATGGAGAGATTGATGATATGTTAAGGATTAGGTTGCGTAAAGCTGGATCGAATAAAGAGATATTCACTTCTGTGGCATGGATGAGAGCTTTTAATATCAATGAACCAATTTATGCATAGCTTTGCCACGAGTTTTACTCGACTTATAAATTTGATGAAGTTTGTGCTGAAAATGAATTGCAAACCAAGAAAATCATCAAGTTTAGACTTGGTGGACGTGCTCACAGTTTGACCTTGTTGGAATTTGCTCGAAGGTTTGGACTATATCAGGTGGTTGAGTTTAATGATGAGGGTTTTAATGTTTACTTTGAAGGAGGTTTGCGTAGTGATGAGCATTTTAACGCTCAGGAGTATTGGTTAAGCATTGGCCGAGAGGAAAACCTTGGTTTATCTAGGAGTCACACTTTTACTATTAAGAGCCCAATTTTGAGGGTGATTCACAAGATGATCACTTATGGTTTGTGTCAGAGGACGACTAGGTATGATAAGATTAAAAAAAACAATTTGTGGCTCTTGAGTATGTTTCATGCTAGACCCCAAAATGTGTATGCAAATGTGGCTTGGTTGATTGCGAGGTGGATGAATAGGAAAGGAGCTGGCACTCAAAAGGAAAGTCAAATTTGATTTGGACAGTTTATCTCAAAGATTGCTAGGAAGTCAAGGGTGTTGACAGATGATGTGTTAAGGAGTTTGAGTGCTCCGATTTATTGTAGAGATTTGGATATAACTACGCTTAGAGATTTGATCGACTCTGAGGGTAAGCTTATCCCTAAGGATCCACAGCCAGGTGTATTGAGAGTTGGTATTCCTAGACCTCCGAGAGCATCTATGCAAGAATTGTACGATAGGATGGGTAGGATGGAGATACGCCAAGAGGTGATAGAGCGGATGGAGTATAGGCAGTTATATCACTGGGACATGTACTAGGAAGTGTTTGAGCACATGGCTGGGGTTTACAGTGTTCCACTGCAGGGAGCCTACAACCCACCTGGTTATGCTCAGTCGTAGTATGATCAGTATTATCAGCAGTACCCACCTCCACCACTACAGTATCTACCACAGCAGTAGCAACACGATGATGATGAGTAGTATCGAGACGACACAAGTTGGTTATGTGACCGCATGTTTTGGGTCACGCATGTTTTAAAAACAATTCTCTAAAACATTATTATTATTATTATTATTTGGTGTGTAAAATGCCTCTGTTGGCATTAAAACAATATTACCGTACTTTCTATTAATAATTAATTAGGAATATTATTATTATTTGTGTGCTATGCAGTATTTATATTTGTAATAGGAAAAGAAATAGAGAAGGACGCAAGACGAAATGACGTGAAGCAAAGATTCAGAATATCAATCACAATTGACAAGTATTATTTCACTTTCCCATTTTATCTTTCTCTATAATATTTTCACATTGAGGACAATTCTTATATTAAGTATGAGGGGGAGATAAACTGGAAAAAATTTAAAACAAGTTAAAAGAAAATCTTTCAAAATAACATTCTATGATCACATATAAGCAATCTGACTCTGGATTGATAACATTACTAGCATATTTATACCACCAAGTAAAATTGTGAGGATTAGATCTTAAACATGTATCCATCTTTGATACCTAAGATGAGTTTTATCTTTAGCTTTCTCGAGTTAAGGTTTGAATGCAATTGCAAATATCTCATCCGTCATTACGGCTGTGTATGTGTAGTTTTGTCGCCTTTTCTAGAGCATTGGTATCGATTTAAAATTATATGAGTGTGCCGGTGATTTGTTAATTCTAGAACTTGTTTTGAAATCTTTATGAGACCGTAGTAGGAACGCGTTCGCGTGTTATAAACATTTTACTGATTAAGAGGTGATAAAAATATAAATATAAGTGGTTTGTAGTAATCAAACAAATTTATATACCAATAGTAATAATCTCGTAAGAATTCTTTCCAAAATA
Source organism: Tanacetum coccineum (assembly GCA_026074375.1). Lineage (NCBI taxonomy): Eukaryota > Viridiplantae > Streptophyta > Magnoliopsida > Asterales > Asteraceae > Tanacetum > Tanacetum coccineum. Next base: position 1,125 of record BQNB010162165.1, on the reverse strand, counting down.
CTTCTCAACCAAGAGAAATATAAGTATTACTGTTAAAATAAAGTGCGAAGGTTGCAAATTTCTAAGTTCGTTGAAATAGTATGCTTATCTTAATATGGGGAAAGCAAGTTTCCCCCAACCCAAGTGAAGTCGATAAATTAAAAAAATGTAAGAAAAATAGCGATGTGAAGGAATAGTTGGTTACACTACGGATAAGATGAATTATGATTTTATTACAAACCTTTTTCAATAAATAATAAATAATATCACTAAATAAATTATCTCTTTTGATATTTATGTTTGGTGCTTACGCCATGTCGATGAAGTTTAGTTTCATGTACAAGCCTATGGTATTTTTTAAACAGTTTCATGATTGCGGTATATGAGGTGCTTCCATTTTTATCCTAATTTTCTAGTTTAAAGCCAAAAACCGAAATAAGCCGTGGGCTTATTAGCTTAATAACAAGCTACGAAACACACAAAATAAGAAAAGAACGAACACAAATTCCTCCTTGACTATGCTACCAATTGTTACCCATAAAGATTCTAGCCTAAAACATGATCCGTAGGTCAGGGAGGATAAAAGAAATTAAAAGCCATGTTATTAGAGAGAAAGGGAAGAGTGTGTGTTTTCTAGAGAGAGAAAGAAACACACACTTATGAGATACAAAATGGTTATCCTCACCCTCCTATGGAAGTATAGAAGAGGTATTTATAGGTCTTGACACAACTAGCTTATACAACTTGTCATTTTTAGTCCCTACGTGTCAAGCCTTTTATGAACTAATGTAATTCCGTATTAGTCGACATATTTTAAGGCTAACAATCTTCCCCCAAAATATGGACATAAGGAATTACTTACAATGTTCCTAACCAGTACAATTACAATAAAATAATGTCTTCCAAAGCGCTTCCAAAGTTGAAGATGTCTTTTGAGTTCTCCTGGTCTTGAAACTTGTACTCCAGCTTGAATCTTCATTGTCTTTACTTGTACATGAACCATTGTAGTATGCATGAACTGGATTAACTTCCCCCCAATCCATGCAGCATGTCTTGAAAAGCTTTCTAATATAGATTCACCCTTTGAACAATGATCCGGAGGCTTGGTAAAATGGAAAAGAAAAGTATCCATATTATTAGAGAGAA
>BQNB010162163.1:0-12083 GCA_026074375.1 Tanacetum coccineum | reverse complement strand
TCAAACATGCTTGGTCTCCTTTTCTTTTGTTGCCGTGTGATGTAGACCAAAGGGAGACAAAAGGAGCTTTTGTGGCTTAAACATAAAGGTTAATGGTAAAGTGAAGATCCAAGGGTCCAAGTTTATTATAAATTAAGCTAGTTAGTGTAAGATTTGAATTGTTTCTTGTTTGCATAATTTATAGACTGCAAGTATGGTTTCTAGAAGGAAAAGTATACAAAATTTTGTGTATTGGGTATAAGAGTAGGTATTTGTTGAAGTGTAGATAGGTTAATGGTTTACTTTTATGCAAAAAGGTTCCAAAGTGCGAAACGTAAACGTTTTACGTAACGTATAAAAAATAAAATATGAAAACTTAATTATTATTTTCATAAAAATAATATAACACTTGTTTGACATAAATTTTTATTTGTTTGATGCCCGTTTACGTTGAATGTTGACTTTTAGTTTACGCGATTTGAAAAAAATAAAAGTGAGCGCGTAAAAGTTTAAAATAATTAGTTGAATATTTATTGACGTAAAGGACGCAAAAATGTGAATTGTTGCAAGATTCATCATTCATTAGGCAAATGTCTAGTGTGTGCTTATATGCGACAAATGTGGAGTAACGATTAACTCGACCTAAATATAAAATCCTAAGAGTTAACCCAAACGCTCCTTAGTTTGATTTTGCTCAACCAAACAAGTTGAAAAATACATATGAATTATGTATCTCGAAATTAGTTTATGAGATCATTATGCATGTGTTTGAAAATGTTTTTAGGTTGTATTGACAATGCATAACAACAATTTTATTGTGTTCCTAACGTATTTGAAAGTAAATTTGGGGTTTTGGTTCAAAATCAAATTTTTTTGTTTAATCTTACTAATGTATGCAAATCTTATGTCTACGAGAAGCATATTAGTTATACATTGTATCCTAGAACTCTTAATTGCACAAAGTTGAAAGAAAAATTGAAAATCCCCAATTTCAACTTTTGGTGTTCATCATAAACCCTAGACTCAAATTGAAAGAAAATAGATGAAATGACTTACAATTGATGATCTTTGTGATATTAGGAATGATTATTAGTGTTGATTTGATCTTCAATTGAAGTTTTAATGGTTGATTTTGAGTTTTGGTGGGTTTTGGTTCGAGTTCGTCAATGACAGCAGGTAAGGGGGTGTTTGTTTTTTAGTTTTGAAAATTTTTGGTTAAGTGTCCCATTTTGTGTCTTGCTGATGGCGGTCTCGTATTTACCCGGTAGTCCCAAATATATTGGGGGGCCGCCTATATTGGGGCCGCCCTCAGGCAATGATTTTAAACTTAATTTTGACAAAAATTTTGCAAAGAGGAGTGATGTTTTAATTTGCATTTCGCAAATTAAACATGCTTAAAGTACTTCAGATGAAGCATTTAAGTTGTCACGACACGGAATGGAACACAGACTAGAATTGAGACAGAAGAAATAGAAGCGGACTAATATGATTTATGGAATGTGTTTCATCGTTCCTAAACCAAGACATAGATAGTTAAACGATTCACGTTTAAGGGGTTTAGTAAGAATATCGGCAATGTTGTCGGCGGATGACACTTTTTCGATTGACATATGTCTTTTCTGGACATTATCACGAAGAAAGTGGTGACGTATTTCGATGTGTTTGGTATGAGAATGTTGCACCAGGTTTTTGCTAAGGTTAATCGCGCCTTTGTTGTCGCACATGATGGGAACGTCGTCGAGTCGTACGTCGTAGTCGATGAGAGCTTGTTTCATCCATAGTGCTTGTTGACATGCCTTTTCGGCTCTTACGTATTCGGCTTCGGTAGTGGATATAGCAAGAGCGGTTTGTTTCTTCGAGAACCAAGATGTCAAACAACATCCCACAAACGTACAAATACCGCTAGTGCTCTTTCGGTCCACATAATCTCCCGCATGATCAGAGTCGAAATATACTACGGTTTCTATGTCAGGTACCATCTAGTGATACCATAATCCTATGAGTGCGTGTCAGTTTGTGCACTTTGTTGGTTTGGTATCGTTTCAAGCTTAACGCTTCATGGTTGAGAGGTTTTGGTCCACCCAAGCCTCTTGATATGAAAGCGGTCAGGAGGGGGGGGGGGTCACAAAGGCAGACACACTCTAACTAAACATGATATAGGGCGACTCCTCCCCCCTACTGGCGTTAGGCGATAAATAGACTACCTTTAATGCCTAATCTTGGTAGATTTTACAGACTCACACTCCCTCATCTTTCGTGTGAGTTTTGAGTTTAGTATCAGAGAGGGATCATAGGAGGGCTAGTTTTCTTGCGTTAGAATCTTCTTGACCCAATATTTCTTTAAAGCTTTTCCTTAATTTACTTAGATTGATTTAAAGAATATACCGTTCTTCCTATTCTGTTTAATTTGTAATCCAATAAGGAAGACAGTTAAGTTCACCAATCTATGATCATCTCGAACTCGTCATTATGATTTTGGCAAATTATTTCAAATCATCATGTCTTGACCAAGTTGAAAACGAATGATATATTCGGTCAACGACATATATTGAACATCAATTAATAAGATTTGAATCTTTTATTGTTAGTATAAACGTGTGTTATTTCTACCATTCACCATTTTTATTTATTCATGTTTAATATGAAAAGCTTTTAATCTATCATTTAAACCATGCTTCTGGCGATGGTCTTGTTATGACCAGTAAGCATTTCTTTTTAATGTATAAAACTTGATTCGGGTTTTTCAATAGCAAATGAATCCCCGGTGGTGGTCTCTTGTGTGTGACAACGTTTTTTATACCTCCTCATTGATAAAATCCGTTCAAGTGATTTGGCATATTTCTTCTTCCTTTTGGTACTAATTTTTATAAAAGCTAAGGCGCTAATGCATTAGGCTAATATTCTAAGCATAACACGTTTTTGCATTGGTTTTGTGCCTATAATAACATTTACCATTCATTTTCCATTTAAGAACCAGACTTAAAATGACCGAAAACGTACCAAAAATACATTGTATTAGTTATGTTTCTTTACTTGTATTTGTGCAGAAAACGATATTTCGGGGAATTGGAAATAAGGGGACAAAAAACAATCAAGCCCCCACAAAACGGACAAAACGCGTGTGGAGCACGGAAATGAAAAAGCGTACATATTAAATGTAAAAAAAAAGCAAAAAAGTCAGAAAACATCAAAGGTCAAAAGTCAATATAAGTCAAAGTTTCTAAGTCAAACCTCGACAAAAGTCAACAGCCAAAAACCGAAAGCCAAAACCATAAGAACAATGTTTAATGGGCCTACCCGTTAACCATCTAATAGGCCCGGGGTGGGGGGGTGGAGTGAGGTGGTCAAGTCCATTAAGCAATTTATATAAAGTTCTTAAAATAAATATTAAAAGGCACACTATATCACACCTATTTCATCAAACCAGCCCAATAATTAAAAAACATCATTACAAGGCCCCTTCCCACATTCATCATTTAACTTCGTTTTAGCCCTATTACAATTTTACCTAAATCTTCGTTAGTCATTTTCAGGATCTAACCGTGCTTGTTTTTTGTTTTTTTGCAATTTTGCAACAAATCACTTTAACCTCATGCGACCATAACATGCCAAATTCCTTTAAACTTTTCACCACAAAGGAACTTTTGTGTATGTATCTACCACATATATAAAGATTAAGGGACCAAACTTTGCCACTTTTGCAAACTCATTACCCTGAACCTTATAACTTAAAATTCCCGCCATAGGGGTTATCTGTTTATCTTCACTTACTAAGCGTGTTTGTCCTTTCTTGCCATCATAACCAGACAAAATTCCCTTTCACCCCAAGACCATAATCCAATCACTTCCCTCTCAACCCTCCACACTCACTACACTCCTTATCCACCTTGGCAATCGCTCACAACCTAATTCTATCTATGAATGAAAGATGAAGATACAGGAATGGATTTTTTTGGCTCTGATTCATAGACCGTGGGATTCCAAGTGAATGGATGGCTATGAATGGATGTATGGACTCTCCTCACTAAGGAGTAAACACCACCTTTTGATAGACTTTCAGTAACAAGCACACAGTGAACATCCTCAAAAGACCATGGGGCTTAGAGATTCTTAGATATTATAGAATCCCATTGTGATTTATATTTTTTTTGTCCTTTAGGTCTTGCTTTTGACTAATTCGACCATTTTTATTCTCCTTGTCAATATTATATTCTTGTCATTTACATTTCATGCATTGTAACTTCTTTTTAATTAATGAAATTTTATGCTTTTCCTTTTAAATTATTATTATTTCATCTTCCGATTGTCTTTTTTTAAATTCAGGTCATTAATCTCTTATATAATTTTTTGGTTCCTTTCTACTTTCTTTAAAGCTTATGTTAAGAGCTTATTTACTTTCTTATCTTAAAAAATCAAAAAAAAAAATATTAAAAAAAAAATCAGGGGGGTTTTTGACAAGATCAAATGAAAAAAAATCAGTTTACAAGATCAATGGAGCATGGTGTATAGTGGATGGCCATGGTTTAGAGCTTCATGGGAAGCATATAAGTTGATTTAGAGCCAATCTGAGGGCTTAAATCATTCACATAAGCTTTGGACTCTTGTAAGCTCACTTCTTTATTTTTAGCTTATTACTATAGCACTGCTTATTATTGCTTATGTCCTGCTTATTGTTGCTTATCTAAGTTGTTTATTGCTTGTTTATGCCTTTTTATTGCTTACATTTCATTTATTTATTTATTTGTTCAAAACTATCCATTTTAGCATAAGCTGCATAATCTTTGTTTGCTTATTATATGTGCTTATCTGTAGTTGTATTTTGCTTAATCTTGCTTATTGTCCATTGTTTACAATCTGTCTTTAAAAAGCTTACTTAAATCTTTGCAAAATCAGTTTTAAAATGAACTTTATAAACTTAAAGGGGTGTTTGGGTTAAGGGCTAAAACGGGTCAAAAATTGGTTAAAAACCTTTTGGGTCACTTAGCCAACTTTGGCAAGTCCTTTTTAAGTTGTTACAAGCTGCTTTCAAAAGTTTTCAAAGGTTAAAAATTAGTTTTAATGTTTTATCTATAAGTTGTTAATATCTCAAAAAGGTAATATGCTAAGTAAAAGCAGATAGTGTAGTTGGGGAAAAAGGGAAACTATGTTTCTAAGCCCTCAGCACGGTTGTTATTAGGAACCAAAAATAATTACTGGAACAAATTCTCTAAATACATGGCTGGATCAAATCTAGAAAATGTGTTAATTCTGAAATCCATAGGCAGAACCAAGCCCCAAAATGGCTTGGTCCCTACGAGAACTATTACTCTTGCTTATTTAATGTGCATGTAATTCACAAAGAGCTTTAAGAACAAAATGGATTGTTGATAGTGGATGTTCAGGCCATGACTGGAATTAAGGCCTACCTTGTGAATATCTAGACATTTAATGGTGGGCCCTGTGCTTCTGGAGGTAGTAAAGGTTACATATAGTAAAGATAAAATAAAAATAGGAAAGTTAGATTTTGAGGATGTGTGCTTTGTGAAAGAACTACAGCATTTTAATCTCTTTTCTATGTCACAAATGTGTGATAAGAAGAACAAGGTTCTCTTCACAGACACTGAATGTCTTGTGTTGTCTTTTAACTTTAAGTTGCCTGATGAAATTGAAAGTAATTATTTGAATCCTAGGACAAAACAATATGTATAGTTTCAACATAGAGAACATTGTTCCTTCTGGAGGTTTAGCTTGATTGCAAAGGCCACAGTTGATGAATCTAACAAATGGCATTGAAGGTTGGGTCATGTTAACTTTAAAAACTTAAACAAACTTGTGAAGGGAAACCTTGTAAGAGGTTTACCTTCAAAGATTTTTCAAAATGACCACACCTGTGTTGCTTGTCAGAAAGGAAAGCAACACAAGGCCTCCTGTAAGGCCAAATCAGTGAGCTCTATTAGTCAGCCCTTACAGCTTTTACATATGGACTTATTTGGACCTATATCTGTAAGGAGCATAAACCATAAGACTTATTTCCTTGTTATCACTAATGATTTTAGCAGATTTAGTCGGGTGTTCTTCTTAAGAACTAAGGATGAAACTAGTGGACTCCTTAAGGACTTTATAAGACAAATTGAGATTTGGCACCACTTCATTAAGGATGCTTATGAGAAAAAGCTTATTCAAGTACTGAAGATTCACACTGATGACAATGTAGCTGATCTTTTAACCAAAGATTTTGATGTTAGCAGGTTCAATTTCATAATTGCTAACATTGGAATGATCAATCTATAGCTGCATTAGTTCAGGGGAGCAGTTAACGGTTACCTTGTTGTTAGTTTTGAATGATCTTGTAGCAAATGGTTTTCTAAATCGATAGATGATTATTTGGGGTTCATTATTTCCTTTGTAATGAGGATTAAAGGATACATTTGGTACTAAGCTTAGTTAATACTACTAAAGAAACTTGGTACTGCTGGTACAAAAGTTAATACTGCTAGGCTTGGTTAGTGCTGCTCAAAGATGTTTCAAGATGGTTTTGTTAATTGAATTGGGTAAAAAGATGCTATTTGGATTGGTATTGAGGGATAAAAATGTTAGCTAACAAGTTAGTGCTGTCAGGCACAAAAGTAGTACTGCTAGGAAAAGATAGTGCTGCTAGGCAAAACTTTGTGCTGCTTGTTACCGTTACTACTGTTTGAGAGTATAACAGATTTTCATTAATTGATTATAACCGTTGAGATATTTCTGCCAACAACTTGTGTATAGGGGTCTATGAATTGAATTTTTTGATATTTCCTTCTATAATACTCTTTCCTTAAGATAAAGGATCAAGTTTACTCAGTTGGTCATCTCAAACCCTAACGCAATCTCTACAAAATCTCAATTAACTTTACCAAACTATATTCTCCATAACCGAACCGATCCAGGCATACTCATGTGAGTAGCTTAAAGTTAGTCGACTCAATCACAACATGGTTGCTTGTTTGGAAACAGAGTGAGGAATACATGTTCATCAGAGAGTGCGATCCTCTCTACTGCTTTTCAACTATGTTTCACTGTATGTTACCTTTTTCTGCTTCCTACATTGAACAGTTTTGGAATACTGCTACTTCTAAAACAGTCAATTCTGTAAAGCAAATACATGCCATAGTTAATGACAGGGCAATAGTAATATCAGAATCATCAGTAAGGAATGATCTCCTTTTTGATGATGAGGATGGTATTACTTGCCTTACAAATGATGGAATTTTTGAAAATCTTGCATTGATGGGGTATGAACAACTTTTAACAAAACTTACTTTTCAAAAAGGTTCATTCTCTCCACAATGGAAATTCCTGATACATACCATTCTTTATTGCATAAGTTCAAAATCAACTGCTTGGAATGAGTTTTCAACTAATTTGGCGTCAACAGTTATATGTTTGGCAAAGGGTCAAAAATTTAATTTTTCTAATTTTTTGATGGTATGTTGAGAAACTTGGATCCTAAGAAATTTTTAATGTATCCAAGGTTTTTACAACTCTTTTTGAATAATCAACTTAAAGATTTACTAGAACCATTTAAAGATACATATGCAACACCATGCCATACTAAAAAGGTTTTCACAAACATGGCAAGGAAAGGTGTAAAGTTTTCAGGAAAAGTAACTCCACTCTTTGATTCTATGTTGGTGCCACACCAAGCACCTGAGGGTGAAGGTTCAGAACAACCCATTGAACCCCAACCAACACCCTCTCCTACTCATCCTACTACAGGAGACCAACCCCCTGTGACTGACTCATCATCTAGCCATGACACTACACAAGACTTTAGGGACTCTTTATAGGACACTAATGGGAGTGAAGGGACTCAGGTTCAGTCATCCCATGATAGTCCTCTTTTAGGTGATCACACATCTGAAAAAGCTGAGGGTGGCTTGAACCTAGAAGAGTTATTTGTTCTTTGTACTACTGGTCAACAGGGTTTCTTGCTTTGGAATTCATGATGCTAAGGCTTGCAGAGATCTTAAATTGAGGATCAAATCAGAAGTTGAAACGAGGAAGCCAGCATCTCAACACAAGGCATGGTTAAAAGAGTGTCAAAAAAATAAAATGGGGTTTAAATCCAAACATGAAGAGAAAGTTGGGAAGGAATGAGTATGTATCCAAACAGGGGAGGAAAAATTCCAAACCTAAACCAACTTTGGATGCCTTTGATGATCTTGATGCTGATGGTAGGGATTACATGGAAACAGAGGATGTTATAAAAGAAGGGAGGCAAAGTAATGAAACTGACGAGCTTAACAAGGGCAATGGTGATAAAAGAGGAAGTACTGAAGAACTAGTTAGTACTATTGTACCTAAAATAGTTAGTACTGCTAGGCCAGAACTTTGTACTGCTAGACCAGATGTTGATGCTGCTAGGCAAGAAGATAGTGTTGTTGAGCCTAGAACTCCTCCTACAACAACAAGTATATTTGATGATGAAGATATCACCATGGCTCAAACATTGATTAAGATGAAAGAAGAGAAAGCTAAGGAAAAAGGAGTGTCAATTAAAGATATTGAAGATTCTTCAAGACCTGCAAGATCAATCATAACCCTGAAGCCACTTCCAATAATTAACCCTAAAGACAAAGGCAAAAGTGTCTTAAAAGAACCTGAGCCTGTAAAGAAGATGACTAGAAGTGATTTTGATGCTGCTCAGATTGCAAGAGATGCAGAAATCGCCAGACAGTTACAAGTAGACTTGCAAGCAGAGGTAGAAAGGGAAAGACAGAGGGAAAAAAAGCATCCAAGGCTACTATAGCTAAGACGTATGATGAAGTCCAAGCAGGGATTGATGTTGATGCATTGTTTTCAGCCAAGCTTTAACAAGAAGAAAGAGAGGAGTATACAATTGAAGAGAGAGCAAAGTTCTTGGCTGAAACAATTATTGCTCAAAGAAAATTCAGAGCTGCACAAAGATCTGCTGAGATTAGAAGTAGACCACCAACTAAATCTCAACTGAGGAATTTGATGATGACGTATCTGAAGAATATGGGTGGTTACAAACACTCTCAGCTGAAGGCAAAGACATTTGCAGAAATTCAAGGTTTGTATGAAAGACAAAAAAGGGTAATTGATGATTTCAAGCCTATGAATTCAGATGATGCAGTGAAAGATTATAAAGAAGCAGCTGGTGTACATAAGCAAAAGGTTCTTGAAGAACCTAACAGTACTAAGGTTAAGCAAGAAGGACATGAAGAGAGTATCAGGAAAAGACCAGGCAGAAGACTTAAGATGAAAGCAACAAAGAAGTCTAAAAGACAAAAGATGATGCTGATCTTGAAGAGGAAGAGCAACTAAAGGCTTTTCTGAAGATAGTTCCAGATGAAGAAGGAATAATAGATTATGAAGTCCTGGAGAAGAGGTTTCCAATTATTAACTGGGAATCAAAATTCTATGATTTTGATAGACATGGAGCAGAGTGCATCTACTACAGAATCTTTAGATCTGATGGAAGTTCTAGGTGGATTAAAACCTTTTCTGAAATGGTGACAAGGTTTGATAGTCTAGATCTTGTGGAGTTATATACACTGGTGATGAAGAGATTTGAAACAACTACTCCAGAAGGTGTTGATCTAGTTCTTTAGGGAGATTTAAGGACAATGTTTGATGCAAATGCAGAAGATGAACTCTGGCAGAATCAAGAAAGATGGAATCTTAAGAGCTAGGATTTATATGAAAATTGTGGTGTTCATACCTTGATACTGGAAGATGGTACTGAGATTCATATGCTTACAGAGAGGAAGTATCACTCCACAAACAGAAAAACTTTGAGAGAATGCTTTCTTTAAGGTTAGTAGCTGGGACTGCAAGTGAATATGCTTATACTCTGCTTAGATTTATTCATAAGCAGATTGATGAGTATGGAAGCCATGATGGAGGAGAGAAGGATCTTTAAGTGTTGGTTTTATCACCACACAACAAATGGTCATCAGTTCACCATGTCTAACAGACATCAAGAACTGGCTAGTCCAGAGCAAATGGCTTCTGGTAAAGACTTCTCAAATCTGTTAATGGCTGATAGTTTGCTAAAAACTATATGGTTCTCAACTCACCATGCTTTACAGTAAAGAGTTGGCTAGTCCAAAGCAAATGACTCTTGGTAAAGACATCTTAAAATCTGTTGATAGTTGATAGTTTCTCAAACTATATGGTTTTATCAATGCACCTGTTATTGCAATCAAGCATTGCTATTCCAGAGAAAACGGTACTGGTAAGAAATATCAATCCATTTATGGCTGTAGTTTGCCAAAATACCAAGGCCAACTTAGGTTGTGTAGTTGTGTTGTTCGTGTTGTGAGATGCAGATGGTGACCAAGACTGGGAACTAAAGAATTTCAAGTTTTACTAAGCAATAAAAAGTTTAAGAAAAAAGCAGATTAAAGAGTAGCAGTGTGTTTGGATACATCCTCCTAGTGTTCAAGAAGCTCAAACTAAAGAAACATAAAGGTTAACAAGTGAACATCATGTTTAGAGGAGGATTGTTAGGTTTCAGAAGTTCCTACAACTTAGTGCTGCTACTTATACAAGTTACTAATGCCAGTTCAACTTAGTGCTGCTGATGAAGAATGCCTTTGATTCAAAACAATAGACTAGTAGTTGTATGTTAGTTATAAATATCGTGTACTTGCCAGTACATTGTTAGTACTGCCAGTATAGTTAGTGCTGTTAGTAGTAAGTTAGTACTGTTAAGAGATATGCATGAGTTATTATAGGAATAGATATGCATTATCTCTTCACACGTTTTGTAAGCCCATTAGGATTTTCCTCGGTGTATAAAAGTAACCCTACGTTATTAGTTAGATAGAGGTTTTCACATACAAGTTTCACCAATATATAGTTAGTAATCTGTAACCTATCAGATTTATTGTGATCAAAAGTTTGTTTTAATTCATTGTTCTTCTTAGCAATATAGTAGTTTCAGCATAAACTAATATTGTTCATAGCATTGTTTCTCAGCTTGTTTCATCTATAGTGCTTGTTGACATGCCTTTCCGGCGCTTACGTATTCGGCTTCGGTAGTGGATATAGCAAGAGCGATTTGTTTCTTCAAGAACCGAGATGTCAAACAACATCCTATGAACGTACAAATACCGCTAGTGCTCTTTCGGTCCACATAATCTCCCGCATGATCAGAGTCGGCATATACTACGGTTTCTATGCCGGTCCCCTTATGATACCAAAATCCTAAGTGTGTAGTGCATTTAATGTATTGGAAGACACACTTAACCGCTTCAAGGTGAGAGGTTTTGGGAGCCGCTTAGAAGTGGGTACAAAGGCAGACACTAAACATGATATCAGGCCTACTTACCGTTAGGTATAATAAAGTACCTATCATGCCTCGATACTTGGTACTATCTACCGACTCATACTCTTTATCTTTCGTGAGTTTAGTATCAGAGGACATGGGGGTTTTCATTGGTTTAGAATCTTATAGACCAAATTTCTTAAGCATTTCTTTAATATACTTAGATTGATTAAAGAATATACCATCTTCCATTTGTTTAATTTGTAATCCAAGGAAGAAGTTAAGTTCACCCATCATGCTCATCTCAAACTCATCATGCATGATTTTGGCAAATTCATCACATATGTCTTGACAAGTCAAACTGAATATAATGCCATCGACGTATATTTGAACAATGATGAGATTTGAACCTTTCTTCTTAGTAAAAAGAGTGTTATCTACCATTCCTATTTTATATTCATGTTTAATAATGAAAGCTTTTAATCTATCATACCAAGCTTTAGGTTCTTGTTTAAGACCATATAAAGCTTTCTTTAATTTATAAACATGATCTGGTTTTTCAAAATTAATGAATCCCAAAGGTTATGCTATGTATACCTCCTCATGGATAAGACCATTCAGGAATGCACTTTTTACATCCATTTGGAATAGTTTAAAATCTAAATAAGACCATTCAGGAATGCACTTTTTACATCCATTTGGAATAGTTTAAAATCTAAGGCACAAGCATAAGCTAATAATATTCTAATGGACTCAAGTCTAGCAACCGGGGCATAAGTTTCATCATAATCGATGCCCTCTTGTTGGTTGTAGCCTTGAGCAACTAACCTAGCCTTATTTCGAGAAACAA
>BQNB010162162.1:0-14595 GCA_026074375.1 Tanacetum coccineum | reverse complement strand
AGCTCATATATGATGTTATTTTGTGAATTTTGAGTATTAGGTATAAAAGTGGGTATTTGTTGAAGCGTAGAAAAGTTTTGGGGGTTCCGAGTATGCCTAAACGTATTTTATCACGAAACGTAATCAATTTACGCAACCAATAAAAATAAAATGAAAAAAGTTAATAATTATCATCAAAATAATTACTTAACACTTGCTTGATGTAAACATTTAATTGTTTGATGCCTCTTTACCTTGAATGATCATTTTTATCTTACGCGATTTAACTTAACGATTACGATTTAAAGCAAACGCGTACAATACTAAAAATACATAGTGAATTTATTGATGATATCAATGACCCTAAAACATGGGGTATTATAGTCTCCCCCCGTTAAGTGAGCCTTGTCCTTAAGGCTTAAGACGCTGCACATGACGATGGTGCGGTCTTTGTGAAGAGGTGTGGATATTTCTTCCTGAATTGATCTTCGCGTTCCCATGTAAACTCAGGACCCCTCCTGGAGTTCCATCAAACCTTGACTAGTGGAATGCGGCTTCGCTTCAACCGTTGAACTTCACGGTCCATGATTTCTACCGGTTCCTCAACAAATTTAAGCTTGTCATCAAAGTGAAGTCCATCTAACGGAACGGCTAACGGTTCATCGGCATAACACTTTTTCAGGTTGGATACATGAAATGTATTGTGAACCCTGCTCAGCTCTTCTGGAAGCTCAATCTTGTAAGCAACCTCTCCAACCTTTTCCAACACCTTTAAAGGTCCAACATACCTAGGGTTTAAGTTCCCCTGTTTGCCAAAACGTACGACCCCTTTCTAAGGCGAAACTTTAAGCATAACTTTATCCCCGACTTGGAATTCCATGGGTTTATGCTTTAGATCCGCGTAAATATTTTGTCAATCGCGAGCAGCTTGCATTCTCTGCTTGATTTGAACGATCTTCTCAGTTGTTTCTTGCACTATTTCTGGGCCAGTAAGTTGGACTTCTCCAACCTCGGCCCAACAAATGGGTGAACGACACTTTCGACCGTAAAGTGCTTCAAATGGTGCAGTCTTGATGCTAGCATGATAGCTATTGTTATATGAGAACTCGACTAATAGCAAATGGTTAAGCCAACCCTTTCGAAAGTTAATTGCACAAGCACGCAACATATCCTCGAGAGTTTGAATAGTCCTCTCGCTTTGTCCGTCTGTTTGTAGATGGTACGCAGTACTCATATCCAGATTAGTACCCAAAGCATTCTGAAGTGACCTCCAAAAATTTGATGCGAACCTAGGGTCACAATCACAAATAATCGAGAGAGGTATTTCATGCCTCGTGACTACCTCATTTAGGTACATTCTTGCAATTTTATCCATCGGATCAGTCTCTCTCATCGGTACAAAGATTACGGACTTAGTGAGTCGGTCAACAATCACCCAAATGGTGTCATAGCCTTGTTCTGACTTAGGAAGCTTCGTGACAAAATCCATAGTGATATTGTCCCACTTTCATTGAGGTATATCAGGTTGTACCAACAATCTTGATGGCCTTTGATGTTCGGCTTTGACCTTAGCACACGTCAGACATTTGCTAACATAGGTGATGATGTTTGCCTTCATATTGGGCTACCAATATAGCTTTTTCATGTCTTGATACATCTTTCAGAACCCGGATGGATAGAATACTTTGACTTGTGGGACTCGTGCATGATCAGAGTCCTCAAATCAGCATAGCATGGCAACCAACTCCTACCGTTTAGACATAGAGTTCCATCCGCGCGGGGTTCTAACTTTTCCGTTCTAAGCTTCTCCGAATCTTTAGAATTTTCAACTGACATACCTCCAACATCTTCGTTCTTGATGTTCTCTGGTTTTCGTGCTTCAGTATGAGCATCCAAAATTTGTTTGGGGAGATTCAAACCTATAGTCATGACTAAGGGTCGAACCCTTAATGGTGGCTCTCGTTCCTTCCTGCTCAAGGCGTCAACGACAACATTTGCTTTCCCTGAGTGATAACGAATCTCACAATTGTAATCACTAAGCAATTCTAACCAACGACGCTGCCTCATATTCAGCTCCTTCTGATCAAGAATGTGTTGTAAGCTCTTATGATCAGTGAACACCGTACACTTGGTTCCATACAGATAGTGCCTCCAAATCTTGAGAGCGAACACTACTGCTCCAAGTTCCAAATCTTGAGTCGTATAGTTCTTCTCATGAATCTTTAGCTGGCGTGATGCATAAGCAATTACCTTCTCTCTTTGCATAAACACAACGCCCAAACTTTTGATCGAAGCATCGCAATATACGATAAAATCTTCGCTTCCTTCAGGTAAATCCGGAATTGGTGCACTACACAACTTCTGCTTCAATAGTTGGAATGCTGTTTCTTGTTTGTCACCCCACTAAAACTTGACCTTTTTCTGAGTGAGCTTGGTCATTGGTTTGGCAATCTTCGAAAATCCTTCGATGAATCTTCGATAATACCTAGCAAGACCTAAAATTTGATGAATCTCCGTTGGTGACTTAGGAGATGCCCAATCTTTAATGGATTTGATCTTGGCAGGGTCCACGTGAATACCCTGGCTATCAATCATGTGACCAAGGAACTGTACTTTAGGAATCCAAAATTCATACTTGGAAAATTTGGCATACAACTCCTCTTTCTTAAGCAACTCTAAGATTAACTTAAGGTGCTCTTCGTGCTCTTGCTTGTTCTTTGAATATATTAGAATATCGTCAATAAAGACAATCACGAATTTATCCAAATATGGTTTGCACACCCGATTCATAAGGTCCATGAATACGGCAGGTGAGTTTGTTAAACCAAACGGCATAACTTTAAATTCATAATGGCCGTAACGAGATCCGTCCTTCTTCTTGACAAACAAGACCGGAGCTCCCCAGGGTGAGGAACTAGGTCTTATAAAGCCTTTGTCAGATAGTTCTTTCAGTTGCTCCGACAACTCTTTCATTTCAGAAGGTGCCAATCGATAAGGCGCCCGAGCTACAGGTGCGGCATAAGGTATCAAATCGATTTGAAATTCCACTTGTCGAGTTGGAGGAAGACCCGACAAGTCCTCAGGGAATACAACAGGAAAATCACGGACGATTGGTACGTCCTCAAGTCGCTTCTTCTCTAACTTGTCTTCCGTCTACTTTGTATTAATGTTTGCCAAAAAGACTGGACATCCTTTAAGCATGTATTCTTGTGTTTTGGTGTACGAGATAATGTGCAGACGAGCCTCGTGTCCTCGGTTGCTTCCATCACCATGAACAATTAATGTTTCATTTCCTCAGGGGATACGAACGATCTTCTCGGCACACAAAATGATTGCTTGGTACTTTACCAACCAATCCATACCAATTATAGTGTCGAAACTACCAAGTTCTACAGGCATTAAATTTATGTTAAATGGGTGGTTCGGGAGATTTAATGTGCAACCCCTAAGGATAGTGTTTAACCTAATTATTCTCTCGTCGGCTAGTTCAACGTCATAATAGTGATCTAATGCGGTTGGTGTGATATCAATTAGGGAGCTAAATGCAGTAGATACAAAACTTCTATCGAAACCAGTATCGAATAAGATAGAAGCATAGCGGTTGTTTAGAAGGAACGTACCCGTCACGACATTAGAGTCTGGGTTTGTCCCTGCATGCCCTACCGCATACACCTTGGTGGAGCATTGCCACCTCCAACTTGGTTACCACAGTTGTTGTTGTTTTTCAGCTTGGGACATTCCCTCTTGAAGTATCCTTGGACTCCACACTCAAAACAAGTAGGCTTCTGACCCGACCCAGTACCCCTTTGATTGTTAGCATTGTTGGCATTTACCGTACTCCTAAAGTCACAGGCAAAATGCCAACTTTGTTGCATTTGTGGCATTTTGGAGCACATGGACCGTCATGGTGATAATTGCATTTAGCGCATAGGGCTTTAGATCCCCCGTATGGCTTCTTCTCAACAGTCCCTGCAGCATAAGCCCTGCCGGTGTTCTGCCTCTTGTTTTGGTGGTGTTGTTGGTTATTATCTGGCTTTCTCTTGTTCTCTGCCTGACGGTCAGTAAAAGTGCGGATTCTCTTATCCATCACTTCGATTGTCATTTCGGTTGCCTCTTGCATTGTCTTAGGATTGGATGCTACTACACTTTCGTGGATCATGTCGGGTAAGCCACCGATATATTTCTCAATCTTGTCAGATTCTTCAGGAAACATTCTACCACACAGCAGTGCCAGTTCCTGAAAACGTTGGTTATACCCTATCACATCGGTACCTTTCACTTTCAATTCCCACAGTTCAACTTCGAGTTTCTTAATCTCGGTCCTTAGGCAGTACTTGTCAGTTATTTTCTTCTTCAGTTCAGTCTAGGTCATTGCATAAGCAATGTCATTACCAATAGTCCTAACGTGGGAGTTCCACCACGTTAGAGCATTTCCCAGAAGAGTACAAGTGGAGAACTTGATTTGGTTTTCCACAAAACAGTTGCTTATGCGGAACACAGTTTCCATTTTCTCAATCCATTGAGTCAATTCGACAACTCCTTCTGTGCCTTTAAAATTTAGAGGTTGGCACTTCATGAAGTCTGGGTAAGTGGAATCACGAGTGGCTCGCTCATTTCTCCTAACACCTGTTCCTGAATTGTGGCTGTCGACGCTATTTGTGTTTGCATCACGTACTGCCAAAGCGGCAGTAACACCTTGGTTAATCATTGCATGAAGTTGGGCATTAGTGACAGATGTGGTGTTGGCTGTTTCTGGGGCTATGTTTGACCTCGTGGCTCGTTTTGGTGCCATTTTCTTCAATCACAAGAAAATATAATACTCGTTAGATTTTGTAAAATCATAACCATGACATGATATATGCACAATAAGTAAAGTGAGATCACATCACACAGTGAAATATACAACTGAATTGTAATCAATAAAGATATAACCAAATCGACATTCATTCACAACAAATTCGATTACAGACATGACATAATATCACCATTCCATATATAATTGGAAAACATACATGATTGGTTCAGATACAAAATGATCACATCAATTAGGTTACAAGATAAAAGAATATATACAACCTAAAGCCATACTAGCCGGGATTGAAAATGTAATACTTAGTAGGCTGTACAAAACAACTAGCCATAATAGAATCTAGGAACTGCTACTAGCCTCCTCTGGTAGCCCTGGATGTGAAGGACCTTTGGCGGGTCCCTACTGTCTCTCGAACTCTGCCATCTGAGTCTGAAGTCTCTTTATCAGCTTCAGTGCCTCTATGAGTTGCTTCTGCCTCTTGTGATCTGCCGCCAGCATCTCTGTAATCACTGTCTGTCTCCTATGGTCTGCTGACTATAACTCTCTGATCTGTGACTGTTGAGCTAACACTGTGGTACGTAGTGACATAACCTCTGCACGAGCAAGGTCACTCGCGTCCATGGATTATCCCCAAGCCTCTTGGGACATCCTAGCCTCAGTCTCCATGAGTCTAGCAGTACGTGCTTGTGCACGCCTATCCCTAAACAACATGTTGAGCCGACCAGCCAATAGCTGTCGCCCAGACTGCTCATCGTCTAACCTCGTATAAAGCTCATCCGTATCCTGCCTAACCCTAGTCTCAAACGTTGTCATATGTCGACCCAACTCTGTGTCAGTACTAACCGGTGCCCCCTGCAGGGTCTCAACTATCTCATCTTACGAGTCGGTAATCCCATATCCAACATCTCTCTCCGGATCACGCCTGATCTCCCTATCCATAGTAGCTACAAAACCATAGTCTGCCCTAAGACCTCCAGCCGGTCTAGCAGCAGCAGCAGACGAGCTCTCTCCGACCTCGTATGCAAGTCCAAGAGCGATACCTAACCTCTTTCAAGGTGGTAAGGTAACCTCGGGTCTGTCTTCTCTATGGTCAGTAGAGAGTAAATGCAAGGGTGGTATCCCTGATGATGGTGCAGCTGGTCTGGTGTAGGAGAGTATGATGGGTGGTAGTAATAAGAGTGAATGGGAAGTAGATACGGCCTCGGCTCTCAGCCAGATCATAGCAGCTCAATAACCCAACAGACGAATAGGACTAGCAGGTGGTGATAGAGATAACACAGGCACTGGTGATGATACTGGTAGTGGTGGTGATACTGGTAGTGATGGAGATGGTATCGAGGGTAGTGGTGGAGAAGGTATCTGGGGAAGTGGTGATGACCATGGGGAAAGTGGTGATGAAGGTGGAGTAGGCATAGCAAGAAGTCTCTCAACATCTTCCCTAGGAGGAAGTGATATTGGTGTCTCATCTTTGATGGATATCCTAGCAGTAACGCAGTATGCAGGATGTGGTGGTGGTGTGGCCGCAGACTCGTCTGTCTCAAACGGCTCAGTCTCCTCAGCAGATGAGGCCTAATCAACAGCTGGTAAAGCAACAGTTGTAGAGTCAGCAGGAGCTGGGTGCTCCTCCTCCTCGTCGTCAGCCTCAATATCAACCTCCTTATCCTCATCATCATCAGATGGCTCATCCTCATCATCGCCATCATCTCCTCCGTCAGCAGGATAATCGGTAGGATCCTCCTCAGGGTCCTTGTCGTCATCCTCCTCAGGATCGGACTCGGGAATATAGCCTGGTGAATCAGTAGTAGGTGAGTCAGCAGCAGGCAGTTGCTGGTCCTTAGCTGGGAGTATCTCGTCCTCCGGTGGCATAAACTCCGAATAAACAGGCTCTGGAACAAAGTCTGGTGGAGGTGGTGACTGTGGCTCCTCGGGGCCAGGTATGTAGTCTGGTGATGGGGGCCTGTAAAGCGACCTACACATATGGGTCATCTAGCATCCAGGGCAGTTCCTCGTGCTCAGGTCCAACAACTCCTGGGGACCCAATATCTGATAACCCTCCAAATGGGCTGGAAACAGCAGTGTAGGTAACCATGGAATCCTTAGAATCCGACATGACTGTATCTGAAAATCCAAAATAGCTTATATTAGTATTTAATATAAGACTCTTATAGTAATATACATTTATATCATAACATGTATATCAATCATGAATGCATCTAGTTTAATCAACTAATGCAACAACTAGTGTATGTATGTATGTCCCGTGCAAACCCCTTTGTATGAATGCAATGTTTGAAAACGGTTATAGTCCAGCAAAAACATTTGACCTGGTTCTCTATAACCTTGGCTCTTGATACCAATCTGTAACACCCCAAAATTGGGTCGCAGCAGAATAAGGGTTCGGGGCGTGTTACTTCAATGATCAATAACATAAGATATATATATAGAACGACCAAAAAGTCATTTAAAACCGATACATTAGATTTCAAAGTATTTGTTACATAAGCCCGAAGCTTCACTTGTTCACTTGTTCAAAATATAAAGATTTCTAGCCCATAACAGATATACAAAATGTAATGTGACAAAATCTTTAATGCATGATATCCAAATCAAAACCACCAATGTATCCCTTGCACCTCGTGCTTATTGACCTCCTGAAAAACATTGCTTTAAAACGTCAACAATAATGTTGGTGAATTCATAGGTTTGATAAATCGTATATTGTAGGACCACAAGATTTCCTAAGTGTATGATAATGCAATAGATGCAGACATCATATAAATGTAATTACGTTGCCCTAAGCTCATGACACTGAAGCTCGACATGAATGAATACAATATAAATTGCCTACATTGCCCATGTTGATGTTCTAACCCGCAACATCCTATGTTCGACATGGTATACGTTCGTTTGTCCAGTGATAGCTAATCACCCGAACGGGGATGTCAATCCCAATAGATCTATTCATAACATTCGCGCTCACAATCCAGTAATTAACAGTTCATGATAATGGGCTCAACTAGGGTTATCGTTACTTAGGCAACACGTAATCATAAAGTAAAAGTATCCACTTGAGTCCAATTGTAAAATAATAAATGTTTCTCACCCCAAAAACTTGTAAAAACAAATCATGTAAAACGTGGGGCTATGAACTCACCCTGAGTGAGCGTATATCAAGTATATCACATAAAATGTGTTACGGTAATGATCGAGTGCAACCTAATCCAATATAGGTCGTATAAGTACTAATCACATTGAGTAATTACTACCATATACAATTCTATATAGCTCAATCACCATCTAATCATTTTAGTGAAATCATGTTAATAAAGTTAAAACGTTTATAAATAGTTTGATAGTAAAAACGACGCAATTTCTTCGTTTTAAGCATGTTTCTTACGTTTCTTATGTCCACGCTTTCGTATTAAGACGACGTACCAAAATATGACATTTTTGTATTTCATGTCCTCTGGTGAACAGTACTTTTTACTGTTCACACCAGTTTATAAAATTATTTTTATAGTTTTAGTTATCGTAAAAACCGTAAATGTCGTGTTTTATTCGTTATAGCTCCGTTTTTAGCGATTCTTTCGAGCACGTCTTTGTTATTAAAAGTTATATCATATTAATGATGTTTTAAAAATGTATAAATCTGAGATGAACAGTAACTTTTATAAAAATAGTTTTATATAAGTATTTTTATACATTTAAGTATATAATCTCGCGTAATTCATAACTTCTTCGTTATTAATTGAAAAATTATGGTCTGAATTGTTTTAGAATCCTAAAATTAAGTGCTATCTATGAAAAATAATAAACTTTATATATTTGAGTATTTATAACCTTTTTTTTTATAAAATCCCTTTTATAACGCGTTTAAATTAACGTAAAACGTAATTTGCCGTATTTTTTTCGTTATAAGCGGTTTTTTCGAGTACATTTACAATTTAGAATCGTGATGAGTGTACTATTTTAAAAACATAATAGGATGTCACCATACACGAACCAAAACAGACCCCTTTGAAAACAATAATGTATACTAGTTAAATAACTTGATTAATGTACTTTTCAAGCCTATTAAATTTACCACAACCCTTTATAGCCTTAAGTATCATAAGTGTTACATATAATAATGTCCAATATTCCAAGATTCCATAGTATCCAAGGTCCTTAATTAACTCTTTAAATCACAACTTATTATGTAACTTTTAATTACAAGTTATTAAGTAAACCCTAAATTAACAAGTTTGTACATAAACTTTTTATACATAAACCAAGAGTGTACAAGACTTATAATCTCTTATAACATGATATTATCAACATCATAACATATGTAAAAGTGTACAAACCTTAATCACAAGTAAAAATCCATTTTACATGTTTGAAAGTATCCTAATGGTGATTTTATTACATAGAACATATATACACATAAAATCATAATTAATAGAATGCTTAGGGATTTAGATAACCCATAGTATTGTAGTGTGATGATGGTCCAAACACAATATCTAAACCCTTGTTTAGATATAAAACCAAAGCTTTCACAACCAAGAAAACCCTAATTAACCAAGTTAAACCCTAGCTTCCCTTTCTTGCTTCAACACTTATAAATGCTTAACCAATCCTTGAAAACACCTTAGGTTATCATAGGAATGATGTATGAGTGCTTGTATGGTCTTAGAAAAATCAAGCTAAGATATTTAAAAGGGGGGTTTGTTGACGGCATATCAAAAGAAAAAAGGGATAGTATTTTGATTTTTTAGTCAAAGAATTAGAGAGTGAAAGTTATGTTACTAAGTGTATAAGAGATACAAGTAATATAAGCTCGTGGAAATAAGTCAAACAAAGACTTAATGGTCAGGTGGGGGGGGCAAGATCCGCAAAAAGGGGTGATTAGCTGGTCAAACCACTAGTCATAAGCTAGTCTTCAATAAGTTAAAGTGTTGTTTTTGGTTTAGTCGGCAAAATATAAATTTAAAACTTGAATCAATAAAATATACACCACACAACGACACATCAAGTTTTTGGCGTCGTTGCCGGGGAGTGAAAATTAATCTTGATTTTTATTTGATATTTTGGTTTTTAACATTAGATTAGATCTAACCCTTAGGATTAGTGTAATTTAGACTAGTGTATATTCTTGTATATTCTGTAATATTTATATATATGTCTTTAATTGTTTGCTAGTATATATTTATGTTTAATTGTTTGCGTATTTAATTTTTTTTCTTAATACATTGTTCTGGTCGATAGCTGAATACGGCGTATCCACTTCCACCGGATACAGCGTATCCAACTTTCTATCGAATACAGCGTATTCATTCAAACTGATTAATACGACGTATCCACTTCTAGTGGATACGACGTATCGATCATCTGGAACAGAAGCAGATTCTAAGTTTTCTATAATTGATTTTGTGCCAAATTTTTTCTATTTTTCTTCGGAACAAATCCTATTGATTGTTTATCCCTTGTTACAGGTAGTGCATGACAAGGAGTTCTACAAACAAACTATTTACACCTTACAAAGAACCTGAACGAGAATTTTGATCATCAAGGAGACACTTCAAGACTCTAAGTCTTGACGAATTGAGATCGCCTGATTTCAATCTACTTTTTGACCAAGAATACCCAGAGGAAGAAAAAGCGGAAGGAATGGCAGAAACCATGGAGCAATACATGAGCAAGACCAGAACGAACTATGGATCGGGAGTTGCTAGGCCTAAAATTGATAACAAAGATCAATTTGAACTGAAAGGCTAATTTCTTAAGGAGCTTCAAGAAAACATATTTAGCAGTTCGGATAATGAGGACGCAAATGAACACATTGAGAAAGTTCTCGAAATAGTTGACTTATTCCATGTTCCTAACATCACTGCGGATTAACTAATGCTCCGAGTCTTCCTTATATCCTTAACTGGAGCCGCAAGTCGTTGGGTAAGAAACGAACCAACTGGTCCGATCAAAACTTAGGAAGATCTTAAGACTAAGTTTTTAAACAAATATTGCCCACCTGGTCGAATTGTGAAGAAAATGGAGGAAATCAACAACTTTCAGCAAGAGCCAGATGAAACCGTTTATCAAGCATGGGAGCGCTTTAAAGAACTCTTGATGAAGTATCCTCAACACTAATTGACTGAGATATAGGAGGTAGCTTTGGTCTACAATGGATTGGATGTTCCAACACGACAGATTCTTGACTCAAGAGGTGTCGTTCCAACTAAGACAGCCGAAGATGCTAAAAAGGTGTTAGGATTAAAAGACTTCTTAGTGCTGTTGAAGTTACTGCTGCTGGTTATGGTTTCTACTTCTGGTGAAGACTGAAGAAAATATTCTAAGTAGTTAGTACTGCTAGCACAAAAGTTACTACTGCTAGTGTTAATTACTACTGTTAGAGTAATATTGATACTGCTCAAGTTAAAACTATTTGTATAAGTTAGTACTGTTGTATTGGTTAGTACTGCTTATTAGATATATGTTAAGTTAGATAATTAAGGAAAAGATCACGATCGCAGTAGGAATGGATTGTAAGCTCAGTAGGACCCCTTGGTGTATAAAAGGAGGTCCTAGGTCATTAGGTTATATATCTCATACATCTCTCATCATAGTTTAACCTAAGTCGATTAACTTTAAGGTTTTGTAAACCCTAACACTATTAAGAGTGTTCGTATTATATTAAGGCTGGAAGTTTAGTAAACTGTTTCTTATTGATCTTATTCATTATTGTTTCATTAAAATTCTTCTTAGTATCATTGACTAGATTCCGCATAGTCTTTGATATTCATAATCAAAGTTTCTATCATAGTTGTTTTGGATTCATTCAATACAACTTAGCCTTATACAAGCTAAGCAAGATCTATTCTATTAGGATCAACAAGTGGTATCAAAGCTTGTGAGAAGCTTTGAAAAGAAGAAACTTTACTCCACACAAGATCTACTTTTCAAGAAGCAATGGATTCTCAATCTACTCAAACCATCAAGCTACCCATACTCTAACTAGGTAACTATGATCTCTGGAAGATGAAGATGGAGCAGTACCTACAGTGCATTGATTACACTCTATGGGAGATCATAGAAAATGGTAATGCACACATAGTAACAAAAACTATTGATGGTAAGGAGACTGTTATCCCTCCTACAAGTGTTGAAGAGAAGGCACAAAGAAGGGCAGAGTTGAAGGCGGAGAGAGAAGCAATCTACTGATGGCCTTACCTAATGAAGCATCAAATTAAAAGTTCAACTCATACATGGATGCTTTATGACACTGATGCAGGCTATTAAGAAACAGAATTTGGAGTGATTACTGCTACAATTGAGATACTCAAAATAATCTTCTATCTCTAGCAGGCAATATGAAAACTTTGCTGACATCCAGATTGGAACGTGATTGAGCAAACGTATGAGAGGCTTCAAAAGCTAATTAGTCAACTGGAGATGTATGGTGAAGGTATCCTTCAAGAGACATCAATCAGAAGTTTCTTGAGAGAAGTTTGTCACAAAATGGACGTAAGAGCATTTACTATTGTGTTGGAGGAAAAAACCGAGGCATTGAGACATTTGAGATTGGAATGAATTCTTTAAACATCATAAAGGCTTATGAATTAGAGGTCAAGGAGATATCTAGCTCAACTAAAAAACTCCACAATGTAGCCATTCTGTCTTTAGCAGCATAACATGCAATTTAGAGCAGTAATATTACTTATCAGAGATTAATACTGCTAGCATTCAGGGTGCTGCTGATTAGCCTTAAACTAACAGTTGAAAATTTAAGTGTGCTATGTTTATTACTTTCTTTGATAGCCAACCAAGTATTCTACGCTTGATAATGTAGATCTAAACATTCCATCCTGATGATTTGAAGAGATAAACTTGAGGTGCGTATACATTGCTATACTTGACTATGTGGGCAAAGAAGATTCCTGAAGGGATACTAGAAGGAAGCTGAACATGGCAAACAAAGAAAAGAATTGGGTTAGACAAGTCCAAGGTGGAGTGTTTTTCAACTGCACAAGAGAAGACACTTATGCAAGGGAATTGCAGGGCAAACACAGGGATTCAAGGATAGATGGAACAGGGAGCCTAACGAAGAAGGACTGTGCCAATTGAGGAAACTACTTCAAATACATTAGTGTCTCATTATGATGCTTTGGCTATGATTGGGTGATCCAAGCAGAGAGGTCCAACTAATTTTGCTCTTATGGATTTTTCTTCACTAGTCAAGTTCTTCTACATATCTGAGGCTATTTAATGACTCAAATTGTTGTTCATCTTCTTTTAGGAAGTGTAAAGGATCTAAAAGAACACAAAATGAACCATTAGTTAAAGCTTAAGATACAGCTAGGGATAAGTGTTGTCTCTTATAAAACTGGTTTAGAATCTGTAGAAGCTAGACTGTTAGTCTTTAAAAAAATGTGAGTCTATGTATGATGGAAGATAGCTAAAACTCTTCATAAAGTGAAAATCTATTTAAGAGATTTAGATATTAAAAAGCTTTAAAAGGAAGTTTGAGTTGGATACAAAAGAAAAAGATTTGAGGTTCACACTTACAGTACAAAATTTGAAAATTCATCAAAAATGACTTAAGTAAACTTCTAGACACATCAAATAATGGTATAAGTGTAAAACAGGATTAGGGGTATATATGCTGTCCCAACCTCTTATACTGGGAATTTTATGCCTCTAAAAACTCTGATTTAGTTTCCTTGTCTACGTTGTTTTGTTGATGTGAATGAGTCTGTTAGTGAGTCTGTAGTCAAAAAGCCTACTGTTGAGACTGAACCTAAGACTACTAGGAAAAAAATGGAGCCCCAATTATTAAGAATTAGGTGTCTGAAAGTGAGGAATAAGATGAGCCTAAGTTTCAAACAGTTAAGTCTAATTTTACTAAAATTGAGTTTGTTGGGATTTATTGATTTGATGATACAAAAGAATGAAACAAAAGGGTCTAGTTTGACATTATTGAATTCTAGAAGTTGGAAGATTCTAGAAGACTTGCTTAAAAAGATAAAGATTAAGTTTAGGAAAGATTTAGTTTCCTAATACAATTAGATTTCCTTTGTAAGTCTAGATGGACTCTATATATAAAGAGATCCCTAGACATTGTTTGTATGTGTGTTTTTAAGGTGTTTTAATCATGTTTTAGGAAAACACCAACGATCTCACCACTTGAGATCATTTTAGCCCTGAGATCAAAGGTGACTTTGATCTCTGTTACAGTTAGGTAACACGTTCTATCATGATCAAATAGAATTAGGGCTTATATATTAATGTAAACCTTGTTAATAACATTGTCTTTGTTTAAATTCTGTTGTGCAACAACAAACTTTATTATTATAGATTTCTAGATGAGCTTCTTAACGATCTTTATATTTGGGTATCAGAACCAAGTGCTCCTGATGATCTAGGATCTACAAGGTTTTACAATCGAAGAAAGAAGATTTTTTATTCAACGAAACCTAAAAAATTTGATTTTGGTTTTTGGTTTGTTTTCTATTTACGTCACTTTCTACACAACTATGGAAAAAAGGGGATATCTCATTCGTTAACCGTTGGATATTAATGAAATTTTTATTGAAGGTTTTTACTCATAAAGGCATATTCTCACTGGAGGGATCTTCAATCTGAGCTTTTAATTAAAAGATACAAATTTTTGAAATCTGCTGCAGAAAAGTTGAAGTTGGTATGGTTTTACTTCTCTTTCATCATTGTTTTTAATAGTGTTCTTGTTATTTTTATTGGAAGTTTTTCTTTGAACACTTGGGTATTAAAGAGAAGATATTAAGGAATGAAAAGGATAAAGATGTTTGTGA
>BQNB010162161.1:0-14595 GCA_026074375.1 Tanacetum coccineum | reverse complement strand
TTTATATTTCCAAAATGCCGTAGAAATGTTTTTATTACATTCATTTTTATTTTTTGTGTTTCGTACTATTTTTACTTTTTACGAAAAACGACTACCAAACGTACCTTTTTTAATATCGGACTTTGATAATACCTGTATTTACAAATTATGGGGTAAGTTATACAACTCACCCCACTAAACTATAACCCCATTAGGGCGGATCAACCAAGGGGGGAGGTGTCCCCTTGGTGTTGATTCTTGCTTCATGCTTAGACACTTGGCACTTTGGTCTAAAGCCTATATAAGGCTTACTTTGACCAAACTAACACACACACAACTCATATTATAACTCAAAATCTAAATTTTTCTCCCCCTCTCATCCATATTGACACCACACACACACACACACCAAAAACACCAATCCATAAAAATTTCAAAGAATAAATAATAAGCACACTAGAAAGATGATATCCAAGTATAACCCTTGTATTTTGGAGGTGATTTAAAGGAGTATTCAAGGAAGATTATATACAAGTTGGGGCTGAGATTATACAAGTTTTTATAAAGTCTATTGGGTAAAGAAAATGATGGTCAAAAATTATTTTGGGTGAAGATCAAGTTTGAAGATTTAAGTCTTGTATATTTTGATCATTAGATCATCATCTTCACATTTCTTGTGGTAAAAATCTCATGAGTTTTGTTTATGTTTTCTTTTGATTTTCAAATGTATATGTACATGTATGATATTTGATGATCAAGCAATAAAAATGATAATGCATGTATAGATCTAGGTTAATTATAGCTAAAATAGCCATTAAAACAAGTGAAATAATCATAGAATTTAGGGGCTGTAATGAACAGTAGGTTTTATAAATTTCTACAGGTTTGAGGTTGGATTTGAGTACATTAGGTTGTAGATAATCCTTTTGTGGACACTTGGCAAATTGGATGATTTCTAGAAAGTGAATATTGAGTGAGATATGATCAAAACACCAAAACTAGTGGATTCTGACCTTGCTGTACAGATGGTATAAAAAGTCACATTTACGGACTGAGTTGGTTAAAAAGTTAAAACTATGAGACCTAGATAAAATCATGTAGATTCTGAATCAATTGGATAGTCAACCAACTCTTTATGGTTTGTAAATGGCATCAAAAATGGTGAAAGTGAGATTTCAGTCCGAATTTGTAACTTGACCTTTATGTAGTAAATTGTTCATATGTATAAGTATACTTAAACTAAGTACAAAAATGGTTTTGGATCTGTAAAGTACACTTAAATATGAAGCTAAGGATATAAATATATCAATTATACCATTTACGGTTTATAAATTATGACTATTTTCGTAAACATAAAAGTATACAAAATTTACTACTACCCGAACACTATACTATGTAAAGCGATTTTTGTAACTAAAACCCGAGGTGGTAGGACCCACTTCTTGGGAGTTTTAAAATGCTAACATACTGATAATAAAAGTATCCCGACCTCGAGAACCCGAAATTATAACATGAGGTCATTTACAAGCTTAAATGGTGCCTTAAGGCTTTATTGGACCACTAGGCCAATGAAACAAAAATGGAATTATTTGGACTTAGCTTTAGGCCCATCCACCTGGACCTTACTTAATGGGCTAGGACCTAGTCTTTTTGAGTAATAATATCAAATATCAATAATAAATATCATGAATTGTTAGACTACCGGGATTTGATAGACGCTTATACATGAAATAGTACTATTTGGAGGCTGCCACCTCTAATCCGTGACGACTGGCTATCGTCAAGTGTCGAGAATATGACACAACGGATGCGTTGTATAAAGAATAATTTGCACTCATAGCGAGGGTGTATAGTGGGCATGCCTTGTTGGGAACCCCATTCATAATTAGATGGTAACGGTTCAATTTCATAAGACTTATTAATTAAGATCCACGATATATACTTTGTATTTGGCCACTCGTTCATTATCCTGACGAATAATTGAGAAGATGATACTTGTGTTCAGACATTTTATTGTTTATATATATAAATCTATGGATTCACTCTACATTTTTGTTGTGTGTTATTTTTGCTATGTTTATCTCAGGTCCTTGAAGGTAATTCGGCGATGGAGATTTTGGTTGTCGCTTATGGAAACATAAATGTTTTGAAGGCCCATTAAATAAAAGTTCATTTCGAAGATGATTTGCAAAAAATGTGTATGATTATGAAATACAGATTTAAATGAACCTTTGATGTTAACTTTTATTCGAATGAATGTATTTAAAAATGTCTCTTTTCGAGTCGTTTTCTATGCTTGAGTTGTTATTATAACGTAGCGCCCTAAATGACCCTTCCGCTAAGATATATGAAAATGGGGGTGTTAATGATGGTATCTAAGTGCTTATGTTTTAGGAGAAACCAAAAGATTTCAAAAAATGATCGATAGGATTTTTTGAATGTGTCTATAACTATAACTGAACAAGCAAATCTCCGAATTATCCATTGGACAAGATGAGAAGAATTATTTATCGATAATTATATATTATATATATATATATATATATATATATATATCGGAAATATATATATGTTATAATATGAAATTTTCATTTATTTGAATATAAATGTTAATTATGTAATTATTTAATACTAATCATCTTAACGACGCAGATTGTCATGGAGAACCCTAATCATCTTAACGATCCGAACGAAGCTATTCCCAAAGTGAACCCAGTTGTTCCTGAGCCAAACCAAGTTGCGGATATCCATGATCCCAATGAAATGGTTGACATTCCCGATGATATTGATTTGATTGATTATGACAATGAGGATCCTAAAGAAGATCCTGCAGAAGATCCTGAAAAAGATCTCGTTGAAGAACCCGAGGAAGATGTGGATATTGAGATCGAGGATGATGCTGAGTTGATATTTCCTTATGAGGTGCAGGGTGACAAAACCCCGCCACTTGGAGATGTGTCATCCGATTCTGAGTCAGAGGACAAGGAGATTGATGTTGCACCCGAGGTTGATGTTTTATCCGAGGTCGATGTTGCATCCGAGGCTACTGTTGGGGATCTTCATCTTACCAAAAGCCTTATACTATTCGCAACTTTCCGAGGGGCTTATATGAGGTAGGAGAGTCATCTTCTGTCTCGTGATTCTCTATGTTGGATGTGGGGATCTGAAAACTTGGGCTTGAGTCGTGATTTGGAGAGTCCCGTTGCATGAGCTTAGAACTTATGGAGGCTGAGTTGTGTCTAAACCAAACTGAGATTGATCTTCTCAATCCAGAATAAAAATCGAGAGGGAAAAAAGAAATGGGAGTTAATTATGCTTGATTTGGAGAATGTCGCAGCATGCTTTGGTTAATGTACTCGAGAGGGTGTCGGGTATAGGAAACGGGGTGAGAATGCCACATTGAAGAAAAGATTGGCGGAGACTGAGACTAAGTTGGTGTGGGCTTGTATGGAGCGTGATATTGATGAGAGGAGGTTGCATGAGTCCCGAGTGTAGAATAAGATGTTCTACTTGGATATGGTTCGTATTGGGGTTGTTTCGAAGCCGTCATCTGATGATGAAGACACTGAGCGTCCGAGAAAGAAATCGAAGAATCTAACTTCTGATGGGATTTGGAGACCGAGTCCTTAACGAGCAGGGGACCTCCTAGTGACTTATAGTAGATTAGTTCTATCTATTTGTAGTATCTTTTGTAAATCGCGCATCGTAACTTAAACTGCGATGTCAGTTAGTAGGATAGTCTTTGGAGTTGTTTAGCATTAGATGGTGGACATGTAATATTCATGACATATGCAACTTTGTTACTTATTGGTGATTAATGATATGGGACTATTTTTTGGTCTAAAATATGTCGTGTTGTTGTTACCTTTCTTTTCTTATTTCTTCTAAATTTGGTCTTGTGTTAATACAATCATTGATTGAATACTTCAGTATGATTGGATATTGTGTTGTACAAAACCAAAAATTAAAAAAAAAAAAAAAAAGAAAAAAAAAACTGGGATCATGCCGCTAAAAAGCTTGTACTGAGGCACGTTCATGCGCGAGGTTCGAGGTTATTAGGGAGACAAGGTGCCACATTATGGCTAAATTTAGGCATTTGATGAACGTAGGAGCGGCGCGGTGGCCCCAGATCGTTAAGGTGGCGATAAAGCGGTTTGTGCTAGAGCTTTGGTGGTGCCAGAGACGATGGTTTGCTTAGAGTTAGTGCGTTGCTGGAGCCGGTGGTGTTGGAGTGCTGGTGGTGTTGGTGTTGGAGCAGTGGTGCTGGAGCGGTGGTGCTGGAGCGGTGTGCTGAGCCGGTGGTGATGTGGAGCTGTGGTGGTGCTAAGCTGGTGCGGTGGTGGCAGGAGCCGGTGGTGCTGGAGCAGGTGGTGCCGACCTATAGCAGCGCCCGAAATTACATGGGTGTACCTACATAACATTCATTGAACGTGTGACCCACACCTTTTAAGGCACGAAGGTGCGTGGGATTATGTTAGTGTTGAGAAACTAGAATCTGTGTTTGGATCAGTTGATTCTGCAGGAAGAGGATAAGGTGGAAATTTTTGCAACTGCTACTCTCCAAGGTCGTGCATTGACTTGGTGGAATGGAAGGATTGCTTCCATGGGTATTGATGTTGCTAATGGTACTCCATGGACTGAAGTGAGAAAGTGGATGAATGGAGGAATTTTGTCTCGAAGTGTGGTTGCAAAGGCTTGGAGCAAGAATTGTACAACTTAAAGTTAAAAGGGACTGATATTGATGGGTATACAAACCGATTCCATGAATTGGCCTTGTTGTGTCCTAGAATGGTGGATCTGAAACAGGGTGAAAGTGGAGCTAGGTTATTCGTGGGTTGTCAAAGAATATAAAAAAAAGAAAACGGGGGTTGGGGGTGGGCGCGAGTGACATCCATCGAGGCCTACTGGGTATTAATGAAGCTATCCGTAGGCTTATCAGCTCAAGGGACAAATAATACTAAGACAAGTCTGATGAGGTTTCTGAGGTGAAAAAGAGGAAAGGTGAGGAGATCGTGGGTGGCGTAGTGACAACCGCCGCGATTACAACGTCCGGACAAAACCAGAAGAAGGGCTAACGCTGGAGCTATGACCAATGCTGCACCAAATGACAACGAAGTTTGTCCAAAATGCTAAAATAAGAAGCATGGTGGGGATTGTTGGAAATGTGGTAAGTGTGGTAAGTTGGGGCACAAGACTGCTGCTTGTTGGAGCCTCGACAGAAAAGATGTGACTTGTTTTAATTGCAATGAAAAGGGTACGAATGGAGAGATTTGCCATAGTTAAAAAAGAATGGAACATTATGGAAATAACCGTGGAGCTGTGTACAGACTTGGGAGCTATGGATGCTCAGCAAAGATCGAAAGTCATTACTGGTAGTTCGTACTCAAACAAACCGATAACGCACTGCGCTTTATGTTTCAGGTGCCTATATAAAGTTTATTTTAGTACCTTATTGATATTGACGGTTGAGTTAGATACTAGCTAGAAGTCGAATTGGCCGATGGAAAGTAGTAAGTACCATAAATGTATTAATAGATGTACACTGTATCCTTTAAACGTTCTTTTCCGCATCGATTTAGGTAATAGACTAGGAAGTTTTTGACTATCATTATTGGGATGGATTGGTTATCACGATATGATGCTGCTATTTTGTATGGATGAGAAAATGGTTTCGGATTCCCCGGTGGTAAGACGTTGGTATCGAGGCGTTAGAAATAATTCTCGATGAAGTATCGTTTCTTTGCATTAAGGCTCAAAAGTTTATCGAGGATGGGTTGTGAGCTATTCTTAGCTCAAGTAACTGAACAAGAATCGAAGGAGAAGCGATTAGAAGATGTTCCTGTTATCCGAGATTTTCCCGAGGTATTTCCTGAAGAATTACCTGGACTTCCGCCACCCAGGCAAGTTAAATTCCGTATTGATCTTTATTTCTCCGGTGCTGCACTGTGGCGCTGTGGCCATATCCAACTCTTTCTGACCATCTGAAATGGAAGGAGTTGTTCAAGCAACGGCAAGAGTTGTCGGAGAATGTTTTTATTCGACCGAGCTCGTCACGTGGGAGCTACCGCATATTGTTCGTGAAGAAGAAGGATGGATCATTCCGAATGTGCATTGATTACCGAGAACTGAACAAGTTAACGATCAAGAATCGATATCCATTACCGAGGATTGATGACTTATTTGATCAGCTGCAAGGTTCTAGTGTTTATTCGAAGATTGATTTACGGTCTGGTTATCATCAACTTCGTATATCCGCGAGGAAGACATTCTAATCACAGCATTTAGAACTCGTTATGGACATTATGAGTTTCTTTGGTAATGCATTTTGGTACTGACTAATTGCACATGCAGTATTCTGGATTTGATGATTCGCGTTTGTGCATGCCGTATCTTGATAAGTTCCGTGATTGTGTTCATGATG
The DNA here is from genome assembly GCA_026074375.1 of Tanacetum coccineum. Lineage (NCBI taxonomy): Eukaryota > Viridiplantae > Streptophyta > Magnoliopsida > Asterales > Asteraceae > Tanacetum > Tanacetum coccineum. Next base: position 8,195 of record BQNB010162161.1, on the reverse strand, counting down.
ACATTCTGATATATTCAAAATAAGAAGATACATGGGAACATTTGAAGTCTTTCTTGAACTTGCTAAGGCGTGAAAAGTTGTACGCGAACGTTTTTCGAAATGTGTGATTGTTTGGCTTGTTTCTGTGCATTCTTGGCATCGTGATTGATTTAATAGTGGAGTTCATGTTGATCCTGCGAAGATCGAAGCCATTAAAAATTGGGCTGCACCGATACACCAAACGGAAGTGCGACAATTTTTGGGTTTTTGGCAGGTTATTATCGAAGGTTTATTAAAAGAGTTTTCTCTAATATCAAACCATTAACTAAACTCACACATGGAAAAATAAGTCCGATGTGTGGGGCGACGACGAAGAGGAGGCACATTTCAAACATTGAAGCTGAAATTTCCGCGGCTAGTGTGACGGTATTTATCACTACCTGAGGAAGCGACGACCTTTGTTGTGTATTGTGATGCGTTACTTAAAGGATTGGAGTGTTTTGATTGCAGCGGAGAAAGAGGGTGACTGGCGTAACGTCCTTCTAGGCAATCTTAAGGATGAATGAAAGAAATTTTAGACCCATGACTTGGAGATTGAGAGCAGGTTCTGGTTTTTGCTCTTCGGTCTATTGGAGACTATTATTTGTAGGCATAAGTTTACGGTTATACACGATTCACCCAAAGAGCCTAAAATTTATATGTTCGAATCAGAAAGAGCTAAATATGAGCGCAGCGTAGATGGTTTGAACTTGTTGAGTTGATTCCGATTGTGTTTTCGTTATCACCCAGCGAAAGGTGAAGTGTTGTCGCTGATGCGTTGAGCTAGGTGGATAAGGACAATACGTGTGCGTGCTTTAGTGGTGACGTGGGACATAACAATTTTACCCGAAACAAATTCGAAATGCACAAGTTTAGCGTGTAAATGGAGGAAAATATGGTTGTAAAGATTTCGTGTGGCGGAAGGGGAGCAATTTAAAGTTAGATCCAGATGGTTCGGAAACTGTCTGAAAAGGACGAGTATGGTTTCATTATTTGGAGGATGACGAGCCTAATCATGTCAAATTTCATAAAATCAAAATATTCCATTTATCCTGATCGGATAAAATGTACCATGATTTGAGAAGTTATACTGCGTTCGGTCCCGAATATGAAAGGGACATTGCGAATATGTCAAATAAGTGCTTGGGATGTGCTTAAAGTCAAGGCTGAACACCAAAGCCGTTAGGAGTACTTAGCAACGGAAATTCCTTTTGGAAAAGGGAGGAATTACATATGGATTTCATTACAAAGCTTCCAAGAACACCATCTGGATATGATTCGATTTGGGTCATTGTTGACCGATTGACTAAGTCTGCTCACTTTATTCCGATGAATGAGAAGTATAAAATGGAGAATCTTACTCGATTGTATTTGAAGGAGATTGTTTGTAGGCACGGGGCGCCTGTGTCGATTATTTCAGACCGAGACCTTCGTTTCGCATCAAGGTTTTGGAGATCTCTTCAAAAGTCATTGGGGACAAATTTAGATATGAGCACTACTTACCATCCTGAAAATGATGGTAAGAGTGAAAGAACAATACAGACATTAGAAGACATGTTGTGTGCTTGCGTGATTGACTTTGGTAGTGGCTGGGATAAGCAGCGAGCAACAAGATGAATTGATCTTCAGGGACGAAGATCCTTTTTTGGGGGAAATGCTGTGACAAACCATCAATTTCAGGTCGTTATTTTATTCTCAAGTATTAATTATATTTTTCATTTTTATGTTGAGATATGAACTCACGACTAATCGGGAGAATTAGGGCTTACATTTGTAATTTACGTGACGTTTACAAAGAACCGGAGAATTCTACGTTAAGCATCGATTTTTATATTTCCAAAATGCCGTAGAAATGTTTTTATTACATTCATTTTTATTTTTTGTGTTTCGTACTATTTTTACTTTTTACGAAAAACGACTATAAAACGTTACCGTTTTAATATCGATTTTGATCAATACTGTATTTACAAATTAATGGGGTAGTTATACAAACTCACCCCAACTAAACTATAACCCTATTAGGGCGGAATCAACCAAGGGTGAGGTGTTCCCCTTGGTGTTGATTTTGCTCCTGCTTAGACTCTGCTATTTGGTCTAAAGCCTATATAATGGCTTACTTTGACCTAAACTAAACCCACACAAAACTCTATTATAAACTCAAAATCTATATTTTTTTCTCCCCTCTCATCCATATTGACACCACACACACACACACACCAAAAACACCAATCCATAAAAATTTCAAAGAATAAATAATAAGCACACTAGAAAGATGATATCCAAGTATAACCCTTGTATTTTGGAGGTGATTTAAAGGAGTATTCAAGGAAGATTATATACAAGTTGGGGCTGAGATTTTACAACTTTTTATAAAGTCTATTGGGTAAAGAAAATGATGGTCAAAAATTATTTTGGGTGAAGATCAAGTTTGAAGATTTAAGTCTTGTATATTTTGATCATTAGATCATCATCTTCACATTTCTTGTGGTAAAAATCTCATGAGTTTTGTTTATGTTTTCTTTTGATTTTCAATTGTATATGTACATGTATGATATTTGATGATCAGAGCCATAGATAAAAGATGGATTTAAATGCATGTAATACGAATCTAGGTTTAATTATAGTTAAATTATGCCATTAAAAACAATGTGAAAATAATCATAGCAATTGGGCAGTACATGGAACAGTAGTTATAAATTTCTACAGTGTTGAGTTGGATATTTTGAGTACCATTAGGGATAGTTATAGTGCTCTTATTGCTGGAACTTCCAAATTAGGATGCATTTCTCGAAAGTGTGAATTGAGTGAAATATATGATCAAAACACCAAACCTGTGGTTTGCTGACCTCCTGTACAGATGGTATAAAAAAGTCACATTTTACAGGACTGAGTTGTTAATAAAAGTTAAAAACTATGAGACCTAGATAAAATCATGTAGATTCTGAATCAATTGGATAGTTCATAAACCAACTCGTTTATGGAATTTGTAAAATGGCATCCAAAAATTGATGAAAGTGCAAATTTCATGTTCCAAGAAGTAATGTGAAGTCTTTTATGTATATTCAAAGTAAACTCTGGACATGAGTGACTATGAAAATATAACTAGAATAACGATGTCGACTCTAGAAGATGAGTTGAATCAGTATGAAGTAGGACTTAAAAAATAAAGTCAAGCATTATAGATATATACAGATGTTTCTATACCATTTTACGTTTATCAATCTATTGCACTGATATCGTAAACATAAAAGTATATATAATTTTCTACTAGACTAAACGATGCTTCAACTACGAATCACTATACTTTGTAGAGCGATTTGTTGGTACTTCAAAAACCCGAGGTGGTAGGACCCACTTCATGGGAGTTTTAAAATGCTAACATACTGATAATAAAATTATCCCGATCTCGAGAACCTGAAATTTTATAACAAGTCATATACATCTTAATGGCCATAAGGCTCCTTATCTGGACCATAGGCCCACTGAACAAAATGGACTTCTTGGACTTAGCTTTAGGCCCAATCCACATGGACCTTACTAATGGGCTAGGACCTGGTCTTTGAGTAAAAATATCAATATAATAACTTAATGGGCTTGCTTAATGGGCCTATTGTGCTTTTTGAGCTAATTTAGACAATACTAGTAAAATGGCTAATAATAAAACAAGTTAAAAACCTAGAAAACTCTGAGTGTGAAATAAATATGTTGCAAGAGCATGATCATAATATAAACTACATGTATACATATACTTATTTAATTTATGAGTTTTCGTTAATTTTTAACGACTAAAAACCTAAGACCCGTTACAATTTGTATAGGTCTTGGTTAATTGACGCGCCTACTTCCGAAGTTTTTATTCATCGATTTAGATCCGACCATCACTAGTGAGCTCATAGCCTCGCATTTTTACACTTTAATGTTTATAAACCCGCGTGGGAGATACATGCTTGTTTTTAAAAATGAACACAAGGGAGTATTGTTATGCTATTTGCCTCGATTATTATTATAAGTTAGCTTAACTCGCTAGATAAAAGACCTGCGGAAATCATGAATTGTTAACTACCGGGAAATGGTAGAAGCTTATACATGAAATAGTATTATTTGGAGGCTGCCACCTCTAATCCGTGACGACTGGCTATCGTCAAGTGTTAGGAATATGACACAATGGATGCATTGTATAGAGAATAATATGCACTCATAGTGAGGGTGTATAGTAGGCATACCTTGTTGGGAACCCCAACATAATTAGATGGTAACGTTCAATGTCATGAGACTTATAAATAATCCCCCGATATAACTTTGTTTGGCCACATCGTTATATCCTGATGAATATTGAGAAATGATACTTGTGTTCAGAAATTTTATTGTTTATATATATAAACTCTATGGATTCACTCAACATTATTGTTGACGTTTTAGCATGTTTTATCTCAGGTCCTTGAAGGTAATTCGGCGATGGAGAATTTGGTTGTCGCTTATGGAAACCTAAATGTTTTGAAGGCCCATTAAATAAAAGTCATTCGAAGATGATTTGCAAAAATGTTGTATGAATTATGAAACAATTTGGGACCTATGATGTAAAATTTTATTTCAAATGATTGTATTCAAAAACATCTCTTTTCGAGTCGTTTTCTATGCTTGAGTTGTTATATTATGACGTAGCACCTTAAATGACCCTTCCGCTGAGATATATGAAAATGGGGGTGTTACACGCTGTAGATTATGTATCCAAATGGGCCAAAGCTCAAGCTTTACTAACCAACGATGCCAGAATTGTTATTTCATTACTGAAAAAACTCTTCTGCCGTTTTGGAATTCCCAAAGCTCTCATAAGCGACCGAGGTACTAATTTCTACTATAAGATAATGGAAAAAAACCATGAAAAGATATGGAGTTAACCACCGTTTCTCTACATCCTATCATCCTCAAACGAGCGGTCAAGTTGAAAACACTAACAGAGCCCTTAAAAGAATACTTGAAAAAACTGTGAAAGATAATTCAGCTATCTGGTCAAGAAAACTTGATGATGCTCTGCGGGCCTTTTGAACCGCTTACAAAACACCAACCAGAACCACACCATACAAACTCGTATACGGAAAAAACTGCCACTTACCTTTTAAAATTAAACACCGTGCATACTGGGCTCTAAAAAACTGTAATCCTGATCTCATCGCCGCTGGTGAGAAAAGAATGTTTCAGTTACACGAGTTAGATGAATTTCGACATCAGGCTTATGAAAACTCTCGTTTATATAAAGCAAGAACCAAAGTCTGGCACGATAGAAAACTCAAAATGAGAAAAGAGTTTAAACACGAAAACAAAGTGCTGCTATTTCACTCTAAGTATAAATTCAAACATCCGAAACTCAGATGTCGATGGCTTAGACCCTATGTAGTAAAACATCCGGATATGTTGAACTATATGGAAAAGATGGCAAGACGTTCATTGTTAACGGCTCAAGCTATATCATGAAGAAGATAATGACCTAAGGGAATAACTCACTCCCTTATATCCCAAAGAATGAAACCCAAAAGTACGAGTCTAGCTAATGACTCATTTCAAAATTAAGTGCTTCTCGGGAGGCAACTTGTGCTTTAATTTAAGTGTGACGCCAAACATTTCTTGAGGTTTGACACATGAAACGTGTCTAGTGAACACAATTAGGCTCCTGGGGTAACTTCAGCCGTAAGCCACCGGTCCACACGCTCGATGATTTCAAACGGTCCGACATATCGTGGTGCTAGTTTTCCTTTCTTACCAAATCGTACCACTCCCTTCCATGGAGATACCTTTAGTAACACTCGGTCTCCAACTTGGAATTCAAGAGGTTTACAGCCTATTATTCAGCATAAAGGGGGCTTTTCTGGTGACTCTAGCCGTCTTTAATCTTTCCTTGATTTGAAAAATCTTTTCAGTCGTTTCTTGCACAATCTCTGGTCCAATAAGCTGACTTTCTCCAACTTCAGTCCATATAACGGGGGATCGACATTTTCGCCCGTACAGAGCCTCGAATGGTGCACACTTAATGCTTGTGTGGTAACTGTTATTATAGGAAAACTCAATCAATGGAAGATGAGTATCCCAACTGCCACCAAAATCCATAACACAAGCTCGAAGCATATCCTCCAGCGTTTGAATAGTACGCTCACTCTGACCGTCGGTCTGAGGGTGGTAAGCCGTACTCATGTCTAGTCTTGTACCCAATGCTTCTTGAAAAGCTTGCCATAAGTGTGACGTGAATCGACCATCACGGTCTGAAATGATTGATACCGGCACACCATGTCTCGCTACAATCTCATTGGTATAAATCTTTGCTAGTTTCTCCGTCTTGTAGTCTTCACGTATAGGTAAGAAGTGAGCCGACTTGGTCAATCTATCAACAATGACCCAAATCGTATCATGCCCACTGCTACTTTTAGGCAACTTTGTGACAAAGTCCATTGTTATCTTTTCCCATTTCCACTCAGGAATTTCTGGTTGCTGGAGAAATCCTGAGGGTTTCTGGTGTTCGGCTTTAATCTTAGAACACGTAAGACATCTGCTAACGTACTCAGCAATGTCTCTCTTCATACCAGGCCACCCCATTACAAAGTCTATCAGATCATAGTAAATCTTATCCGCACCCGGAGGTACTGAATATCTAGAGTATGTGCTTATCCTATGATCAAGTTTCCTTACACCACCAACTGATGGAATCAGTTAAGATCAAAGAAGTAAAATTTCACCATGATCTCGTTGCTCCTAAGTGCTCTTTCTAATCCTCTTAGGCCATTCAGTTGGGGCTTTGAGATCTCTTTGGAAGCTTCGTTGCACTTCAAAATCATTAGTCTTAAGTCCATGAATGAATTGTAATACTCATAACCGTACTCGTCTTGGGCTTGAGTCTTTCTTTTGACTCAAGGCATCTGCCACCACGTTCGCTTGCCTGGGTGGTATTTGTCTACACTCGAAGTCACTGAGTTAGCTCGATCCACCGCCTTTGGGCGCATATATAAATCTTCTGGTCAAATATGTAACTGGAGTCTCTGGTGGTCAGGGTTGATAAACACTTTTCGTCCATAAAGATAATGTTCTCCAGATTTAAGATCGAACCCCACCGCAACCCAATTCAGTTCATGGGTGGTATAATTTTTCTCATGTTCTTCAACTGTCTTGACGCATATGCTATCACCTTGCCCCGCTGCATCAGCACGCACCCAAAACCTTGTTTTGATGCATCACAATAGACCACAAAGTCATCGGGTCCATTCGGGGTAGTGCTAACCAGGGGGACATTGCATAGTTTCGCCTCAGAATTTGGAAAAGCTTCACTTGCCTTATTCACCCACAACATAAAACTTTATCTCTTTTGAGTCATACAGTGGTAAGGGGCTTTGCGATCTTGGAGAAAATTCTCATATAACTATCTGTGTAACACGCCCAATCCTAGAAATGAATCGATTTTCAGTTTCGATTACAGGGGTCTTCCACATTCTTGACCGTCTAACCTTGCTTGGGATCCACGTGGTTCCGTCATGGTTGACCACATGTCCTAGGAACTGTACTTCTTGTAACCAAAATTCACACTTTGAAAATTTGGCATACAACTTCTCCTTCTGGAGTAAGTCTAAAATCGTCTTCAGGTGGACTTCATGTTCTTCTTCTGACTTTGAGTAGATTAAGATGTGTCTAGAACACATACGAATTTGTCCAAATACGGCTTGCAAACGCGGTTCATTAAGTCCATGAATATTGCTGGCGCATTTGTCAGTCCAAATGACATGACCGTGAACTCAAAGTGCCCATATCGAGTTCTAAACGCGGTCTTCGGTATATCTTCCTCTCGGACTCTCAACTGATGATATCCCGAGCGAAGATCTATCTTCAAGAAACAGCATGCACCTTATAATTGGTCAAACAAGTCATCAATTCTGGGGAGAGGGTAACGGTTCTTTATAGCCAACTTGTTTAGTTCCTTGTAGTCAATACACATTCTCATCGAATCGTCTTTCTTCTTGACAAAGAGCACGGGTGCTCCCCATGGTGAGTGACTTGGTCGAATAAAACGCTTCTCTTGAAGTTCTTTAAGCTGGTTCGACAATCTAACATTTCTGAAAGGGCTAACCGGTATGGAGATCTAACAACTGGCGATGCGCCTGGAATCAGATCAATGCGAAATTCTATATCTAGCACAAGAG
>BQNB010162159.1:0-14595 GCA_026074375.1 Tanacetum coccineum | reverse complement strand
AATTCCAAGTGTTTCCATTTCTAGTACATGTATAATTAGAATGTCAAACAACAACATTGTCACCACTAAATTGTTACCGGTATGATTTGATGCACATATTAACACAAATCACAAAACGTAGCCCGCGTTCTTAATAGACACATCAGACTTTATGTCATGCTTGAGGAGCAAATCTCATCGCAAGCAGCTACGTTCACCAATGTTTGCTATTCCTCTAGTTTCATGACAACGGTTCCCGTACATCGGTCATCCCTATTAAGTAGAAGCTTATATCAAAAGCTCGTACTTTATAGCAAGGTTGCAAAAATCGCTAAGCCCTAGTTGGGTGGTCGGGTACTGCCTAGCGATTAATTAGTTTGGCGGTGATAAATCAGGGATTAATCAGATTGGACTTTGTATATATAAAATTATTAAATTTTGAAAATATATGCCCGATTTGCCCAATTTAACCGATTTTTTTCCAATTTGGCCGATTTATGCAATTTTTGTTCGATTTGGCCGATTTATGCTTGATTTGGCCAATTTTTATCCGATTAATCGGTATGTTGATCGATTTTTGACCAAATCAATTAGTGAAAATCAAGGCGGTTAATCCCTGCCTCGTGCCTAGGCGCCGATTAATCGGCCGCCTAGGCTGATTTTTGCATCACTGATTTATAGGGACAACCGATCCCACAGGAACTATGGTTAAAAAGTTACAGGAAGAACATCAAAGAATCATTTGGTTCAGATTGCACACTTAGCTTTTTAAAATTTAAAGTTCAACATGGTTGCATACTTGATTGTTTGTTTCACCTTAGTGTTTGATGAAAATGTCGTATTATCTGTATGAGGTCTAACATTGTGTAAAGTCTAGGGTCCTCAACACGGAAAACCTAAAAAATAAAGTACATTAAAGTAACAAATAGATATTACAAAAAGTGAAACGTATTCAATTTCTTTTATGGAGTTTTGTACAAAAAGCGGATGTCAGTGATGCATAGATGTGTCAGTGATGCATAGCTGTGTACAAAGAACGGTCGAAAATGCAAGAGAACCTGGCGAAAACTAATTTGCACCAAACCATTTATCACAACGCTCTCTTGGAAATTACACCATCCTTTGGTGCAAGCCATTGGACCAACGACATCCTTTTTTTGTTGATCTGAGAATACAACGTGGACCGTAAGTATTTTTGTTGCCAATTATTTTCTTGTAGGAGAATTTTTGTCATAATTAGCAAGTGTAAAGTGCTCGTATTCTGTGCTATTATATATCTAAAACAAGGAAAAAACAACAACGTACGTGACTAATATTCATAAGAAGATAGTTACAATAGATGTACATGTCAAAGCATGTTCGAGATGATATAAGTTTGATAAGGGTTTTGTCACTCTCACACGCACATAGTTATAAGTCGTCTTTTGTACTAATCGGGAACACGAGAGAGGCACAAAACCCCTAACGTTATCAGCACTTTTGAATACCCATTTAAAAGAGCAGTAACCTATAAAAAGGCACACACATGGATAACCTGAATTTTTGCACACAACTTTTGTAGGACCTGCTGATGCAATCAACTAAAAGCATTAAACATGTTTTTTGTTCAATGGTCTGAGTTGATTCGAACAACTGGTCCTACATGTGCAACACACGAAAAGTACCATGAACGTGTGGCCTAGTAATATAAAAAAAAGTAAAAGTATCAGTTTTAGGGATGATTGTTTATTTCAGCAATACTTAACACAAAAACAAAAACAAGGAAAAAAAGAAAAAATAACGTGCTTGCATACCTGAACCAAATAATCTGCCCCAAGTTGTGAAGAGCTACTTTATCGAAATGTGTCATATTTATGTAAAATCCACTTGCAAGAGCCAAAATAGAATGCATATAGCAACAAGTTTTAAGGCTCAGACTAAAACCGAGAATGCTGTTTACAGCCAATACGGCTGCAACCATATGTATAGCATAGGTGCCTCGCCATTGTTGACACACTCTGAAACTACCCACCACCAGTAACAAATGTCATCATTACCTAGGACTAAATACTGCACCTATACATACTCCAAGGAATAACTATACATTGGTAGTTCCCAATGACCAATTCCACGTTCAAATAATCAGTCAACGTAAAACTACTCGTATTTGAGCAAAACAATTCACAATCTCAGTTGCTAAAGTTTGCCATTATTGACTGGTTAATTGAACGCGTACCTGCTCATTGAATATAGACGTTGCATAATATAATCATTTGAGTGAAATTTGAAGTGATAGTAGTGGTAACACATTCATAGTCTCCAACGACCACTTCTGTATTCAAATAATCAGGTAGCATGAAAATAATTTGAATATGAAGAAGATGTTTCATGACTTCTACCACTGAAGCTTGTCGTTGCTGCATGATCATTTGAAAGCAGAGGTGTTCATTGAAAATAGACCTTTCTTTCAATATACGACCAAGAAATGTATACATACTCGTAATTGAGTTTTCTGGAATACGGTCAAGCAGTGGTTGACTTATTCTCTAAATCATTTAGATTACTGACTTCTCCATTCGTGACCGTCAACTTATGAAATTGCACGTTCAAGTGTTTGGAATGATGACAACAATATATTCATCAATGTCAGTGTGAAAAGAATGGGAAAAATAGTGTTAGCCTCATTTTTATTAAAGTGATGATCATTATTTATTCCTGAACCTTGTATAGGAAAACGTTAGTTTACGAGAATTGGTCTAAGCTAATTGGACCTAGGTTTTGGGCTTAAAGCCCATTAGGATGTTTGTTTTGGCCCAATAGAAAGTCCAAGGGGCTCAAATCCTCTCTAGAGAATAAATACCACCCTCCTAGCTTGTTAGGAGAGTGTTGGTTACATTTTCTTTCTTGTGTAATCCACCATTTTCTTCCTATTTCTTTCTCTCTCTAAACTTCTCTTTCTCTCTCTAAGATCTTTGTTATTTTGTATAATCGCTAGATCTTATTTGCAAGCTTATTAGTACTTATTTTGTAGCTTATTTAGTGGTTAAAATTGCTTATTTTCAAATTTTTTTCTAGATTTTTGGTTGAATAAGGCAAAATATGTTTGAATGAGGCGATTTGTGCGATTTTCAATTTAGGCGATTTATACCGAAAATCATTTTCGACGAAATATACACAGAATCATTTTTGGCGGAATATACCGAATTTCAAGCGATTTATGCACCGAATTTCAGGCGATTTATATGCCGAATTTCAGGCGATTTATGCACCAAATATCAGGCGATGTATGCACCGAATTTCAGGCGATTTATGCACCATTTTTTGGTTTAGGCAATTTATACAGAGTGCTTAAACAGGCGATTTATACACTTGTGTTTAATCAGGCAATTTATACACGCGATTTATACACTTGTGTGTAATCAGGAGATTTATACACCTGTTTTAGCCAAGAATTCTTATTTCACGGTTTCTTCTTGCATTTGTAAAATCCTGCGAAATATTCAATTATTTTCTCGGTTTAATCAAGATTTGTAAAATCTCGCGAATAGATTTCTATAGTACTTCCAAGAAAAACTCATAATCACTAATCATTAAAATGATCCTAGTATATCATTTCACATCACTTTTGCAATGTCAACTCAACAAGACATTTATGCTGCTGGTTCTGAGAATCGTCCACCTATGCTCAACAAAGACAACTATGTTCCATGGTTGTCTCGTCTTCTTCGTTATGCAAAGAGTAAACCAAATGGGAAATTGCTTGTGAATGCAATTAAGAATGGTCCATATGTAAGACGAATGATCCATGAACCCGGTGATCCTAACAGTGTACCACCTGTAGCTGAATCTACTCATGAGTAAACAGATGATGAACTCATAAAGTAAGAAGTAAAGAAAATGGAAGCTAATGATCAGGAAATTCAGACTATTCTCATGGGTTTTCTAGAATATATCTATGCTGCTGTAGACAGTTGTGAGACAGCTTTGGAAATATGGTTACATGTTGACTAGATGATGAGAGGTTTTACCATTGGGGCTCAAGAGAAGAAGGCTAAGTTATTCAATGAATGGGTAAGGTTTAGATCTTCTGAAGGGGAATCAATTGAATCATACTATCATCGATTTTCAAAGCTAATGAATGATTTCTCTAGAGAAAAAACTTTCCAGAGAAGATAGCTAGTAATCTCAAATTTCTAAACAATCTTCATCCTGAATGGAAATGATATGTCACTACTGTTCATTAAATGCAGGATCTGTATGAAGTGGACTACACTAAGTTGTATGATTTCTTGAAATTCAATCAAGCTGAGGGGGATGAAATCAGAGCAGAGCAACTTGCAAAGACACATGATATGTTGGCACTAATGGCAAATTCTCATAATCCTTATAAATATCCAGTGTTTCACCCAGATCAACCATCTCCACTTACCTACATGCAACAACCACAACCCCAATAACAACTACATCCCACAACCTTCATTCAACACGAACTACATGCAACAACCAATGCCAAATCCTGAAGACATTTCAAATCCTACAACTGCAATGTACATGCACTTGTACTAATGGCTAAGGCATTCAAACTAAACTATTCTACACCAACCAAAAACAACTAGAGAACTTCATTTAACCCTCATAACAAGCAAATTGCACAGCCATGTATGAATATGAGGCAAGAAAGACAGATACAGATGGTTGGAGGCAATGGTGGGAATAAATTTAGACGGTATGCTGGGCAGATTGCAGGGAATCAGAATGGGTATAATGTAGTACAGAATGTCAGGAATCAGGTTGTTTAGAATGCAGTTTAAAATCTGGGCGTTCAAAATGTTGCAAATCAGAATGGGCTTATTGTTGTTTTAGGGATTGCTAATCAGAATGCGAATCAGACTAGGAATGGTAATGTTATTGCGGCACGGGCTGGAGTTAATGGTAATAGGAATAATGGGAATCAGATGAGGTGTTACAACTGCAGAGGATTGGGTCATTATGCTAGGAACTGCATAGTCAGACCAAGGAGAGGGGATGCTGCTTATCTTCAGACTCAATTGTTGATTGCTCAAAAGGAAGAAGCAGGAATCCAACTCCAAGCTGAAGAATTTGATCTGATGGCCGCTGCAGGGGATATTGATGAAATTGAGGAAGTCAATGCAAACTACATCTTGATGGCAAATCTGCAGCAAGCATCAACATCGGGTACTTAGACTAACAAAGCTCTCATCTATGATTCAGATGGATCAGCTAAGGTACACGAATATGACAATTGTTATAATAATGAGATATTTAATATGTTTACTCAAGAAGAGCAGTATATTGAACTACTCAAACCCATTACTGAGCCATACCAAGTTCTACAGAATGACAATAATGTTATCTCTGTGGACTCTAGTATGGAACATAGTGAGGGAACAATAGAACAACATCCTGCTACTGTTGAGGAAACACGTGCTTACTGTGAATCACTATATAATAATTTGGTCACTGAACGAATCACTATATAGTAAATGAATGCCAATTTGACCACTGAGCTTGCTAGATATATGATGCGGTTGTCATAAGGGACTTCTACAAGAAGTTTTACAACTCCCTAGGCATAGTACCTAACCGTTGTAGTAGTAGTATAGGCAAGATTCTGGGGTTGTTATCGTTCTCTAGGGGAATAGGTTAAGAAGGCTTGATCATGGTCTAACAAAATTCTAAGGGTTGAGAGAAGATTCTTTTTGTATTTTTATGTTTATAGGAAAGCAGGTAAAATCATATATTTGAGAGGTTTGGTTGGTTTTAGCTATTAAACAAAATAATAATCTACGCTAATGGTGATAACAATGTAATAACAGTTTGTGTTCATTTAATCATGTATTACTCCCTAGATTGCTTCTCCTAGTGTTGTTGCTTTGTCACACTTGTGATGATCTATGTAACTATTTCCTAAGTCATGAACGAATTACACGAACCCGCCATCTTTTTAATATTCCATTGAGGCAAAACACAAAGTAAGGTAGTATGAAGACTATTACCCGACCCCCAAGAGTATAGTAAATGCATTTGAAATATATTAAAAGTGGATCAACCATAGTAAGGGGCAAGGTAGTATGAAGACTGTTACCCGATGGTATCCTTTCTACACAATTATGTTTTCCTAGACATATCAACAGCGATACAAACAAAAGCTAGTTTTCTAAGACCTAACATGCATATTCATCAAAAGAAGTAACACCACTAAGATCTACATTCTAGGTTTCATACAATCATAAATGAACACAATAGAAAGTTTAGCCAAGCATGTTAAAGATAAAGCAAGAATAATAATGAATCACACAACAAGACATATTGAATGATTAAGATAATTGTCGAAACCCAATATCACCTTCACTTCACCATTGAAACAAGAAAAAAGATGAGAAGATATGAAGAATTTTAGAGAGAAGTTAGAGAGAGAAATGTAGAGAGGAAAATGAGATGGTTGAATTCTTGCAAATGAGAAAATGAACAAATGAGAATCAACACCCTCTCCATCCTTGGAGAGGGGTATTTATAGTTAAAACCAAGAGGCTTTCATGCCTTGGTGTTTCTACGGGCCGGGCTTGGGATTACTTGGGCTTTCGCCTGATACACGTGACCGATTAGATTACACAAAGAGCCCGTTTACCCGTCTAGCCTATTACAACGTATAATTAATTAATGACCAAGACCTAATATAATTAATGAACGAACTTCATTGTTTGACTCAATATTTTGAGGCTAACAATCTCCCCCGAAGTGAGTTCATTGTGACACTCCTTCGTGAGATCAATGAGATTGCTTTTGTCGTTGAGCTCTTGTGATCTTTGTCTCTGTCTACGTTGTAGGCTTGTTCCTTCATGCTTTGTGATCTTTGATCTTTAGCCTTTGTCATTGTCTTTTGACTTTGTCTTTTTCGTCCGAGATCTTTAAATCTTTATCCTTCCGTCTTGATCGTCTTTGCCACCTTGCGATCTTGTGTCTTGACCAACATGCTCATACTTTGCATCATCTTGAAAGCTTGCTAACAATCTCCCTTGATAGACTTGATATCTTTGAAGGAAGATCTTGTATATCAGAGTTTGTGCGGAAGTCTTTGTCTTTAATTCTTGAGCTTTCATGATTCTTGAATCTTGATGCTTATAGTATGTCTTTGTAGTTTGAGCATGAGCATGTGGTAATGAATCCGACTTCAGCTGGAATGAGGCATCACCATCTCCATCTTTATGTATCCTGAAATAAAACAGTTAGCAATAAAGCGTGTGGACGAATATGGCTTTGTCATTCGTCCGGATTTGGTTAGATTAACCTCCGGTTCCGTAGGACCGTTTTACAGTATAAATACTGTACCTGTGATCAGGTAGATTCAAAGAATCTCCTTGACAGGGTTTCCAGCTCAAAGCGTAGGATCTTCTAACACAGATGTATTAGATTTACCATGCTTGCTAGTTCTCATTACCGGAACGTCTCAAAGCAGACAACACGGTAAGAGTGAATCAGATAGTTACTATCTTTCTGATTAAGCCGTCAATTCATTTCCTGGAACAAGTTTGATTCACATTGAATCGCACCATCGTTTCTTTCCAGTTGACACAAGTTTGATTCATATAGAATCTCGCAAGTCACCTACCAAGAGCTTGTTTGATGCTGGCTCAAGCAGGATTTCCATTCGTCATTATGAATACTAAAGAGTATCACTCTGAATGTTCTGGCAGAATCACAAGGATAATGCGTAGGACTCTTGTTAACAGCTTGTGAACTTAATGATGTTCAACAAGTGTTTGTCATGGAATGTGTCCTAATGAGATTTATTTGATGATCTCTTGGCTCTAGACTCGATTAGTGCATTTTGGTTTTAGTAATCGGAGGCTAGAGCAGACTGCCACCTATTCAATATCAACTAACTCAGAGTGAGAAAGTCAATAGAATTCGTGTGTATCTCCATGACAAATGAGACAAGTTTCTGTTGAGAGAAACCCGAATGGATGGGAAGGGTTGTGCATTGCATCACTGGGTCCATGATGTCGTCTTCAATGTCAGCAATCAACATTGTGATTCTGACAGCATATGTATTGACCCGGTTTCTGCCTAAGTTGTGTGGAGGGCTTCTTTCTTTAGACCCTTTATCTATACATTTCTTTTTAATTCTTCAACCCCTTCAATGCTTACCAAGACGTCATTACTAACACCTTGTTGTGATTGTTCCAGTGTTAGCTCAATCTTAGTCGGCATTCTTCCCTTATACACATTCATCTCCAATCATACCTAAGGACTGCTATTTCTAACTATGGAGTGTCCTTGGGTAGATCCCTCCGGTTCTGGTTGGATCATAGGACAAATACCTAACCTTACCACCTTATGACTTCAGAATCGTCATGAGATCGTAACATCTAAACTTTTCGAAGAGTATCATGCACTTTGAGTCGTTAAGATCACATTTTTAAATACATGTCTTCCCTTATTTTAAATACTTAATTCACTTAGTTTATGAACAAAAATACTTTGTGATTAATTATTTGCTTGAAATACCATTGGGGTGAAAACTTTTATACTTTGCATGAATTATATGGAACATAAACTTGCTCCCCCTCAATTTTACATATGTTTGACACCAAAAACAATGATACCAAGTTGTAAAATGAATATAAAATTGAGGGTTAGCATTGTTGAGCACACAATTTTGAAAGATTATTAATTGTCATCGAAGAATTCTTGAAAAATTATGCTCAACCACCTAATTATCTTATAACAATCAATCTATTTAACTCGTCATATTAATCCATAGATGTTATTAAGACCTTTTGTAATGTGTTGAATACATAAGAATTGTCATGTTTTGATGTATCCAACAATCATTAAAACATTGTTTTTCAGAAAAGCTCCCCCTCAAACATTGACTCATTTAAAAAAAATGACACCAAATGTAGAATACTTGTCTTTGAAAACAATATGAGGGAAGGAGTGTTGAACACACAATTTTGAAAGATTTTGAATCGTCATTGAGAAATTCTTGAAAAATTGTGTTCAACTTTTTAGAGAAAAAACCAATATGTTAGAATGACTTTTCTTCTAATGCTAAGGATAGCGCACTTATGGTACACTCCTCTTTGTCGTTTGGGACGAGTTGCAATCTGAGGAGTGATTACAGTCATAAAAGAAAAATTAGAATATGACATGTTTTTGAAAACCATTTGAACTCCTGCTCGAAACTTCATTTAACATGCCAGTGTCGATTTTAATCCAAACATTTTAGGTACGTAAATGTTATCAGATCCATTGAGACATGTCGAGAAGATTCTTTTTGTGAAACATTTTCTGATTTTTTGATTTTGTATTTTCTTTTTGAAATTTTATATTTTTTGTATTTTTCTTTTGTTTTTTAAAAATATTTACATGTTAACCTCAACATTGTTATGTGATGTTGAAATAGTAATTCCAACTCTTATCGTGATGTAGCTGTCTTGTCTACTGGAGGAACAACTTTTGGAACCAGCTTTGAACTTGACAGTTTATTGATGTGGTCATGAATTCTGAGTTCTGAAGTGTTATGATCAGAAGTCATTTGTCGTAGAGGAGCGAGGCCTGAACTGTTGTGAACAGACGTCATTACTCTTTTTCATTAGGTTAGAATTCCTTGAAGCCCTGGTTTATGAGATATCAGTCTTTTCAGCAACCAAAATCTGAGTTCTTCCTTTTTAGGATTGAAAGATGTACCTGTACTTAAGTTAGAAGTACCTGCACTGACATCAAGAGTTTGTGCGCATTCATATTGGTTAGTGATATCTGCATTTGAACCATTTTAGGGTTCACTGTCATACTAGGTTTGTGCTGATGTGAATTTTTTCCAGTAGGAACCTACCTAAGACCAACTGTCTTGAAAATTTTACTCGTTGGTTTCCACCTAAGACAAGATCTATGAGTCATTGTTTTCTCATGGACAATGGAAGTCTTTTTGATTGAAGACCTATGTCTTTTTAGGATTTGTCTTTCTGGTTTCTTTGCAACACTTATTTGTTCTACGGGTTTGTTTCTGTTCGTTGTCTTATTGGATGGAACCTTAGCATGTGAGTTGACTTCATTCAGGAATTTTGTTACACAAGAATCATGATTTGATTAAAGACACATTTCTTTACATGTTGAGCAGACAAAATATTTGGAGTCAGAAAAACTGCTAGAATTCCTAGAGTGTTCTGCTATGGGTACAATCTTTGTCGTGACGCAAATACTCTTAGATGCAGGCCAATTCCTAGACTTTTGGTTGTTGATCCTAGGTTTTGGTTTGCTACCATTTGACGTGCTTTGTGATCTAGTAGAAGGTATCACACTAGGTTATGAATTCCTACTACTTTCTTGTGTCTTTTTCTTAGCTTCCTCTAGGTAGTGATTATGAACCATGTCATTTGAGCTATACCTAGGATGAGCCAGGTGCAATCATGTGATGAGGTTTGCAAAACAGACTTTCTTTCCTTAGGCAAATAATGTGTAGTGACTGGTTTTGACAAATCGTTATTGACATCAACTTTTGAGGCAAACCGTTGCTTTGAAAATCTAGGTCGTTCAGACTTAAATGCAGTCGGTTGTCTAACAACTAATTGGTTTCTACGATCTTGTAAAGCCGGTTTCCCTAAGATTGACGATTTTGCAAACTTAGTATTCACACTATTTCCTGTTAATTTCCTTAACTCATTTTTAATGCTGCAATTGCAAACCCTTTTTCCTGAAGTTGAGCTTTGAATTTATCATTATTTGCAATCAAAGAAGTTGTGTGTTCTATGTTCTTAGCTCTCGTTGTCTTGATAGAATCAAACATTTCTTTGTAATGCCTTTTCAAAGTCTTATTTTCCTTAAGTAACTTAGCCACTTTATGTTCCAATTCGATGTTTATTGTTTCAATTACATCTATGTCATGTTTAACCTTGGCTTCATTACTTTTTACTTTCAAAAATTGACCATGTTGCCCTTCTTTTAAAGCTTGATTTTGATATTTAAGTTCAAGATTAACACAATGTGCTTCCATTCTTAAAAAATCTTTTTGAAATTAGGCAACTGTCTTTTTGAGACGAATATTTTCAGATTCAAGAGATTGATTTGAGAGTTTAGTTGTCTGGTTATCAGTTAATGTAGCAGGCAAAGGACATGTGTCATGACATTGTTTAGCATTCTGGTCAACCTCTCCTTCATTATTGAATTCGGGTTGCTCAGTATGTTGTTGTCCTATAGCAAAGACATTGATTTCAGCAGTCGTTTGTACTCACCATTAGCTCTTCATCATATTTTGGGTCTGTATATCTGGATCATCCAGATTGTCGCTTCATTCCTCTTGTTCTGCTGCTTGTATCTTGCTCTTTTAATGCTGTCCCATTGCTTTCTGTATCAACCAAACTAGCATCCAATGCTTTACTCGAATCAACATTATCCTTTGTTGTCTGCATTTTTCTTTCATTCACCCATCTGTTATACTCTTCTTTATGCTTTGCTCTTTCATCAATCGACTTCTTAACAGATTCCATGTGTTGGATCAGTGTGTCACAGAATTCTGGAATCGCAAGTTGAGTGTATTGGAGAAAGTAGTTGCGTGTCATTACAACAAATTCATCATCCAAATACATCTGTGACTTGATGAACATCTAAAACTGTGTCTCGAGTACTTTAAAAGCAGCCATGGATCCAATCTCTTAAAATTCTTCTTTGTCAAGTTTCTTTTCTAGTTGATCCATGTATAGGAACATTGTGCCCGTGAAAGTCTATATATCTTGACCAAAGAGTGTCAAATGCACGTTTGAATCCAGACTCGGTTCGAGTTCCTTATAAGTCATTGTTTAAAAGAAGCTTGAGGTGTGAATGAAGTTTTCGAAAAGATACCATGCAACTCTTTTTTGCTTTTTCTTGAATATGTTGCATTTGTTGTTCTTCCGAATTAGAACACGAAGATAAAGTATCTTTCGTTTCCATTTTACTGAAAATTATGAAGTGAAAATGATTTGAAGGATCTTAAGCAGGTAAAGTGATTGTTGTTGTGGATTGAAATCAATTAACATTAACAGGATTTTACAAATCTTTGATTAAAACTGAGAAAAGAAATGGAATCTTTTTCGGGATTTTACAAAATCAAGAAAAAACCGTGAAACAATGATTAATTTTTGTTGAAATCGTTGTTGTCGTTGAAGAACGTGAACTTTTGTTAACGATTTGTGAGCAAAAACGAAGAACGGTGCACAAAAGTTGAACTTTGGATGACTAACGGGTTGTTTTAAATGAATAAGGACTAACGGTGAAAAGCTAAGTCAACAAAGAGGGTTAACTATCGAACAAAGGACGAACTTTGAAATTATCAAAAAGGTTCAGGGACTGCATGTGCCATATTGCCAAAGTTGATAATAAATTGCAAAATTTCCCTCCTTTTTTCTTTCAAGTTCGTTTGAAATTTTTGTAAGATGGAACGAATGGTGTTTTAGCTCTCGCGGAATTGTATGGTTATCGTCGAAATAAAGCAAATATACCACGTAGATCGAAACGATGTCACGATTACGATGGTATAGATTAAACGTCCCGAAGAGCACCGTCACGCGAACTCGAAAAATCGAAAATGATTTAAAACGCGTATGTTGAGTTGAGTTGCTTATTTAGTTCGGTTTCTTCTAAAATCAACTAGTTCGGTTCCTTCTAAGATCAATTAGTTCTGTTCACACGAAAAACTAGTTCGGCTTCTGTTGCAAGATTGAACTCGTTCGGTTCTTAAAAAAATGTTTAGTTCGGTTTATGAAGACATGGTTTAGTTCGGTTCTTGATGAAAATGACTAGATCGGTTCTTATGGAAATGACTAGTTCGGTTGAAGTTGAAATGACTAGATCGGTTCGTCCTAAAAGATTACTAGTTCAGTTCCTCTTAACTTGTAACTTGTTCGGTTCACACAATGTGACTAGATCGGTTCTTGTAGAGGTGACTAGATCGGTTCTCTAAAAATAACTAGATCGGGTGCATGTTATATCAACTTGTTCGGTTTGCAAAACAACGAAGTGTTTTCAACCGTCCTTCTTGTTGTCTTTTTACCAAAACCAACAAACCCCAATGTACAACAAAGCTAAAAATGTGGATCTTGTCTTTCAAACGTTTGGACCACAAGGGATAAGCAACTCAAAATAAGCCAACCAAGAACATAAGCTTTAAAATAAGCTCTTCTTTATAAAAAATAAACTACGTAATCATAAAAAAGTGATAAGCTACTTCGAGGAGAACAAATAAGCCACGAAGACGAGAAAAAGAAAAAGAAAAAAAAATGTGAAACAAAACAGAAAGAACAAAACTTCAATACTGAGATGAATTAAAAAAAATGCAAGATGAGATGCAAAATGAGATTTAAATGGTATACCTAAACGACAAAAAAACATTTTTAAAGAAAAGAAACGTTTTGTAAGCCCAAGATGTATTGAAATAACTGATTATGAAAGAGTTGATATCGAAAGAAAAAAAATAAGGCACGTGAGAATAAGACTAAAATAAGTCGAACCAAAAAACTCACAATAAGTTACCACATCAAAAACACTAAACCCACCCGTGGCTCTGATACCAAATGTCGGAACCCAATATCACCTTCACTTCACCATTGAAACAAGAAAAAAGATGAGAAGATATGAAGAATTTTAGAGAGAAGTTAGAGAGAGAAATGTAGAGAGGAAAATGAGATGGTTGAATTCTTGCAAATGAGAAAATGAACAAATGAGAATCAACACCCTCTCCATCCTTGGAGAGGGGTATTTATAGTTAAAACCAAGAGGCTTTCATGCCTTGGTGTTTCTACGGGCCGGGCTTGGGATTACTTGGGCTTTCGCCCGATACACGTGACCGATTAGATTACACAAAGAGCCCGTTTACCCGTCTAGCCTATTACAACGTATAATTAATTAATGACCGAGACCTAATATAATTAATGAACGAACTTCATTGTCCGACTCAATATTTTGAGGCTAACAATAATCTTACTTTATTAAAACGTGAATTGAAGGAAGTACAATAGGGTTTTGAGGCCCTAAAATCGTCCCTAATAGCTGCTAAACAAACTAAGGTTAGTCCCTTTCTTTTACTCTAAAGTTACACACTTAAAACCCTAAAAACGGATTTGTATATATAGATAAATCGTTGCGACGGCGTCGCGTTTTAATCGTGACGCTGTCGTGAGTAGAATATTCTAGATCGGCGTGTGAGTCGGTGCTTGCTGACGCCGTCATGAAATGTTGTGACGCCGTCACTAAGTGGGTTATGACGGCGTCGTGTAGAGTTGGTGACGCCGTCTCCAGGCTCTGTGAGCACAAATCTTCAAGAGTCTTGGTGTTGGTCCGTAGTCTTGTCCGTTTCTTCTCCAAATGAGCCCAAGTTATGTGTATTTCTTCCAAATGCTAAATACCTGAAAAGGAACGATTAAGTACCTATTTTAGGCATAAATGCATGATTTACGAGGTTAAACGACCCCGAAAAAGTGTATAAAATGACACCTCATCAAATACCCCTACACTTGGGATTTGCTCGTCCTCAAGCAAATAGGATTTTCTACCTAGACAATAACAATATGAGGGTCATTTTACCTACTCTTTAAAACTATTTTACAACACAACCTTCTAGACCTTGTAATTAAAAGCACG
>BQNB010162157.1:621-11137 GCA_026074375.1 Tanacetum coccineum | reverse complement strand
TATATTGGTCTCGCGTGATTTCGTCCCTTGTTGTGTATTTATTCATGTTTGTATTTGTTTACATATTTAAGGGTTGAGTTCGCGCTGGTCATCCACCTTATCCGTAATGTAACATACTTTTCCTTCACTTCATCATTTTTTCTTTTGCTTTACCTTTTTTTAGTTGATGGAAACATGCTTTCCCCCCATACTTAGCATAAACATACTATAATAGCGATATCAGCTTTTACGCTTTTCAATTCGTACGTATAAAATTTCAAATAATTTAATTAAAAATCTTTTTTAACAAAATTATTGTTTACTTATATTATATTTTTATCACATCTTAATTAGTAAAATGTTTATAACACGCGAACGTGTTCCTACTGCGGTCTCATAAAGATTTCAAGCACAAGTTCTGGAATTAACAAATCACCGGCACACACATATAATTCTAAATCGATACCAATGCTCCAAAAAAGGCGATAAAACTACATATACACACCCGTAACGATAGATAGATATCTGCAATTGCTCACTCCTTAACTTGAGAAAGCTAAAGATAAAAAATATCTTAGGTATCAAAGATTGATACCTGAATTCTTAAGATCTAATCCTCACAATTTTTTGGATGGTATAAATATGCTAGTAATGTTATCAATCTAGAGCCAGATTGCTTATACGTGATCAATAAAATGTTATTTTCAAAAATTTCATTCTCTTTTTTTATAACTTAAACTCTAACTTTTCCAGTTTATTTCCCCCCTTATACTTAATATGAGCATTGTCCTTAATGTAAAAATATTATAGAGAAAGATAAAATAGAAAAGTGAAATAATACTTTTCAATTTTGATCGATATTTTGAATCTTTGGCTCACGTCATTTCTGCTTCGCATCTTTCTTTTTCTTTTTCTTCTTCGTGTTACAAATATAAACAATTGCGCAAACAAATAGTATCAATAATCCTAATTAATTATTAATAGAAAATATGCTAATATTGTTTTAATGCTAATAAAGGCATTTTACACACCATAATAATAATAATAATAATAATAATAATAATAATAATAATAATAATAATAATAATAATAATAATAATAATTGTTTTTAGAGAAATTGTTTTCAGGTTAATAGTGACCTAAAACCAGCGGTCACTACAACAAACTCATGCGTCTCGGAATCCTCAGCTCATCCTGCTGCTATTGTGGCGAAGGCGGATACTGGGGGGGGGGGGTAGGGTGATAGTACATGGTATATCTTGCGGCTGAGCATAGCCAGGTGGGTTGTAGGCTCCCTCAGTGGAACACTATAAACCCCATCCATATGCTCAAACACTCCATGATACTGTCTGTGATATGACTGCCTATACTCCATCGCTCTATCGCAATTTGGCGTTATCTTATCCTATCCATCCTATCATACAATCCTGCATGATGCTTCGGAGGTTAGGATTACCAACTCTAGGTACACAGGCTGTGGATCTTCGGGAATTAAGTTTCCCTCAGCGTCGATCAAATCTGTAAGTGTAATCGTATCTAGATCTTCTACAATAATTTGGGCACTCAAACTATTATCACATCTCTGATAAACCCTGATTTCCTAGCAATCTTTTAGATAAACTAACCACAGCAAATTTGACTTTCTTTTTGAGTTCCAGCTCCTTTCCTCTTCATCCATCTTGCAATCACCCAAGCTACATTTGCATATCCATTTTGGTGTCTAGCATCAAACATACTTAGAAGCCACAAATCATTCTTCTGAATCTTGTCATACCCAGTCATCCTTTAACATAAACCATAACTAATCATTTTGTGGATCACCCTCAAAATTAGGTTCCTGATAGTAGAAGTATGACTCCTAGATAAACCAAGGCTATTCTCTCGACTAATGCTTAACCAATAATCTTGAGCATTAAAATGATCATCATTACGCAAACCTCCTTCAAAGTAAACATTAAACCCTTCTTCCTCTAGCTCAACTGCTTGATATAGTCCCAACCTTCGAGCAAACTCTAACAAGGTTAAATTGTGGGCACGTCCACCAAGTCTAAACTTGATAATCTTCTTTGACTGCAACTCATCATCAGCACATACTTCATCAAACTCATAAGTAGAATAAAACTCGTAGCAAAGCTCAGTATAAATTGGCTCATTGATATTAAAAGCTCTAATCTAAGCCACCGAAATAAATATCTCATCATCCGATCCAGCTTGACGCAACCTAATTCTTAACATGTCTTCAATCTCTATCACAACCCATTCGGTTCAGCACATCCCAGTTTACGACACAAGGTGAGTAAATGTGTCTAGGAAGCAATTGGGCCAATTTAGTGTTGTACCTAGACTTTTCATCTCTGCTACATCCTTCCCATAGAAAAAACTCATGGTGAACTTGTGGATGCAATAACTCTTCCATGGTTTCATGTTGTCATGGGTGTTTAGATCTTGATGATCCTGCCTCATCATCGTGTGTTCCTTAAGTCTACACATAAAAAACAATCAACAATAAAGTTATAGTAATGTTAGAAATGATTTGGTATAATTGGTCATGGCTTTGATGGTTTGTAAAACATTCTGTTACATTCTGATGTAAAATGTGCGGTGTACTTCCTGAAGTGCGGCGTACGTTCTGGAAAATATGGGAAAAGTGTGGTGGTTTTGGGACAAAACCGGCGTACTTTCTGGGCTGATGAAAATTTTATGATCTTTAAACAATTTATTTTTAAATGTAAATTCATAATATGAACAGTGTTTTTAGATTAAGCCAAATCAAACATGCATGCATCAAATAACTTCTAAATATCCTAATTCAAAGGGTCAATTTTTCATATGAAACATGGATTTAAATTTCCCCTAATTTAATTATTATAAACCCTAATGAATAAGAAAAATTAAACAAATTAATGAATGATATAAACATACCCCAGGCATGATTAGAAACTTGTTAGATTGATCTTTGAAAAAAATTTCTCTGTTTTTGTTAGAACCCCGGCGGTTTTGGTGAGTGTGTGTGAGTTTTTTTTATAATGGGTTAAAATCGTGTTTGGCAAATTTATTTAAGAAACCCGCTCAAAAGTGCGGCGCACTTCCCAGAAGTGCGGCGTACTTTTCCATTTTAATATATATATATATATATATATACATATATATATATATATATATATACACAAAACTTGTTTTGCAATTTTCATACTCTCAACATAATTTTAGCTCATCATATTAACTTGATATTAATAATTATCATACATCGGATTAAATTCCGTACATCAAATGTAATCCATTATGGATTTATACAAATAATTTTATTCTTAAAACATAATATAAAAAGTAAAAAAATGGGAGTATATAGTTACTCCTTTATTCCAACTTGTCCATTTCTTCATTCCATAAACGAGTTGGGTGACATGATATCACTCAACTTGTGGTATTTTGATAATTTTCTGTCCGTTTTCTTTGTTGTGAATCCTTGCAAATAAATGTTTCCGTACGAACCTTTATAATCAGGTTTCTATTTGACTTGCTTTAACGGCATTGGTAATGAGCCAAGGAAACTTACTGCCTTCTTCCAAACACTAATTTTTTAGAATGGGTTAGTTACGGTTTTATAGCTATCAATCGCTCATCTGGATTGTTACAGTTTAAGTATGGTGCAGGTTTAGGTCCATATATTGGTGCTCCAAACTTATTCCTCTTTATCTGGTAATATTCCTCATCATTACTATCACTGTTTGCGTTTCTCATAAAATCATATCTTGCAGCACGAAAGGTTTGGTGACAAAACCTATCAAAGGTAAAAAAAGTCTCTCCGGAGCATTTACTATGCCACCAATCGTACGTAGAAATCCACAACCAACAACTATTAGTGAATTACGGTCGATCAGAATATCTAAGATCAGATACTTGGCAATCAAGGTAGTGACTCCTACCTGACAGAGAATGTTTATAAGCATTCCCATAGCTTCTGCCTGAGTGTGATCTATCATTGTGATTCCTCTATCCACCTTCTTCATATCTTCTCTCTCTAGCTGTTCATAGATCCGGTAAGGCATAGTATTTATATCCGACCCAGTATTTGCTAATGCATTTTTTACTCCAGTCTTATGGGAAATATGAAAGCTCCAAGATCTTCTTTTTCTTTTAATGCCTCTCCTTTAATCCACTTTACTGCTTCCTCTTCTTCTTTTACAATCATTCCATCTAACTCTACCTTGTCTTTCCAAACTTCATCGAGAATTTTCTTATATTTGTCATTATAGGCCATGGTCTCGATTATAGGTCTTTCCTCCTCTAATAAAGCAAACTTTCGGCTCATTCTAATTGCTATTGCTTCTTTAGCTGCTTCTTCTTGAGTTAAATGACCACCAGCTGATGAAGATGTTCATATATCTTGATAGAAAAAGTTAAGGTTTTTTGTTGCCCGATTCTTATTACGGCTACTCTTCCCCATTTTGCATACAAACGGCGAAAGTCCTTTTTCACCAACAGTGGTATATCATCTATGTTGAAATCAAGCAAATGGTCCCAATCATCTTTGCTCTTTTCTCTTCTTCGGTTTCTTCCAAGAATGGATCAATATCAGGGTATATAGTGACGGTTCTAGCCCTGAAATTAGTAATTGCCTTGGTCAAGCGTAAGAATGGTCTCCCGAAAATCACCTCAGGTTCAACATCATTATCTTCTAGGTTGATAATAAACTTCACAAAGTAGATTTCACCTCTTAGTGCAACAATGAGTTCCTTCTTAACTACTTTGTTTCCTCTTTTGACTTCATGCTCCAAGCATAGCTTTACTGCATGCTCATTTGAGATCATGTTCTCCTCTACTTCGAGGATTAAATAACTCACCTCATATGCTTCAGCCATTAACAAATCAAAAAGCCACGAATCTATTCCACTTGACTTCTTCGGTATCCATCTGATAGAAATACCTTAGCTTCTCTTTTGGCACTATTCGCAGTGTCTTGAAATTCTGGGAAAGGCCTCTGGCTCCAGATTCTTCACACTTTGTCACTCGAAATTAACCGATGTCTTCTCCTAAGCAAATTTTTCAGACTTGAATTTGGATCCATAACTCTTATAAAATAAGACAACATCAAAACAAACATTAGTGGGTTAGTTAAAACAAATAATAATACCTTTTTACATTTACATATTATCAATAAACAAATAACATTTTTAATTTTAAGCAATTCCCATTCAAAAACGAAGAAACAAGCATCCTGTTTAGTTTCAGCCAAGAAAGTACGGCGCACTTTATAAAAAGTGTGGCGTACTTTATGAGATTTAAGTTTTTTTTTAATTTTAATTTTAGTATTTTTATGTTTACTATTTTTATTACATCCTAAATATTTATTAAACATAGCGAATTTCAAGTTTTTAAGCATATTTATTATCAAATATTTTTTTTAATTCTTTTTAAGTTTTTATTTTGCATAATATTAAAGTCAAGTAAGCAACACTTAGTAAATAAGAGATATACACATGCATTTAGAAATTTAAATAAGCAAGCTATCAAATAATTCTTTTTGGTTTTTTTCATATTAATGTACGAATTACGATAATACAAGATTTTGACTACTATGATCATAAGGAATAAATTTCACATTTTCAAAATGGTCAAATTACCGTTTAAGAGTTAGGGTCTTTGGTGTTTTGGTGTTCTCCTTTACAAAAACTGTTTCTCTTTGTAAAAGGGGCAAAAGTGCGGCGCACTTTATTAAAGTACGACGTACTTTTGATAATACTATGGAAGTGAAGTGATTCTTGAGTTATAACATTTGGTATCACTCGCCACGGGTGGGTTTAGTGGTTTCGTTGTGGCATTCTTAAGCTTATTGGATTCAGTTTCTTTTTCATATCTTATTTGTCATTCGGCTTATTTTGTTGTGGTTATTTCATTATACAAGTTCTTATCACTTCCTGTTAAAAACCATTATTACTTTTGGGCTTATTCGTGATTTACAAATCACAAATCTATAAGTTTCAAACAGTGGTTATTTTTATTATTGATCGTGGGCTCAATTGGGCTTCAAAACAATTGGTTTAAATCTTTTTCTAACTGTTTAGTTGTCATTGTGTTGTTTTAGGCGTGTGTCTGTTTTTGGCTTATTCAAAAAATAGGGGTTTAGCTTTCTTTCTATCAACCATTAACAACTTTTTTCTTATCCTTTTATAGCTTATTTAGTATTTTGCTTGTAAGCAGCTTATTTGTTCATTTTATTTTTTCTGGGCTTATTTCTTGGTCTAAAGCTTATTTTTCGAGTCAAAGTCTTCAAAATTGTAGTTTATTTTTGTGGCTTATTAAGGGTTATTTGGGAGATTATTTTCGAACTTATTTGAGTTTATTATTTTTGTGGCTTATTATTCTTGTGGCTTATTTTGGGTTCATCATCTTGTTAGTGGTCCACATGGTTTGAAACAAGCAAGCGACCAAGATCCATTTTTTAAGGTACACGGACGTTTTTTTTGTTGGTTGTGGTCCAAGTCTCATAGACAAGAAGACAAGGACGATAGTACAGCTTAGAGCAACCGATCTACTCAAAAGCTTAGAGCAACCGATCTACTCAAAAGCTTAGAGCAAACCGATCCACTCAAAAGCCTAGCACAAACTGATCTATTGCAACGTCGTACAAACCGATCTACTTAAAATCAATAGGAACCGAACTACTCACAAACAATAGGAATGGATCTACTTGTTTTAAGTAATTTTTGAGTTTTCAGTTTCAAGTGACGGTTCATTACGGGACTTATAACCTATACCATTGTGATCGTAATCCTTTTTCGATCAACGTGGTGTATTTATTTTCTACCGACGATAGCCGTACCATCCCGCGAGCTTAAAAACATAATCGTTGCATTAATACTATATAACATATATCGTGCTGTTCCCTCCCTCTCCCCCTCCCACACCTAAATTTTTTATATTAAAAAATATTAGATTAATCTTTTATGAACAATAAACAATTCATAAAATAATGAGATTATACATTGTCTCTTCCAATTGCTTCTCTGTGTGAGATCCACGTGTTAGCACACATTCATGCCACCTTAATCTAACCTCAATGAATCCCACCGCCTCATCTCTTTCTATCTCTCTTCACGATATCTCACACACCAAATACTTCTTTAACCTCATCCTCACATCCTACCAAAAATCAAGAACAAAAAAAATTATCGGCTCAACCAGATGAGGAAAAATATGAATCAGTCCCGAATCGTTGGTCGAGCTGTGAAGACTGTGATGATAATATGTGCATAAAAATCTTTTATTTTTACGAGGTAATAAAAGCCTCTTTTTTAATTCCTTTTTTTGAACTGTGATTTGTGATGTGTGTTTTTAGTTTTATTAGTTTATTTGATGAATTGAGTGTTTTTTTGTAAGTTCTTTTGCTATTAGTAAATGATTAATGTTTTATTTGTTGATATTTTTATGTACGAGGAGGAGTAATGAGGATTAGGGTGTCGAAACTGAGGAGAGACGAGCTCTTTTTGGACTAGGTATGGGGTCAACACAGGTGTTCCTTGATAGTGTTAGTTTTGTTAAAAAATGTGTGATGGTTTTTCAGGAATACATTTAATATGTGAAGTCTTTGATTATGATGTTAGTTGGATGTTGGTGTTGGAATATTGTTAGCGATTTTGACATGGTTGAGAAAACATGTTCCTAGGGTGTCTCGGGTTAAAAAGGATAAACGAGCAATTTTGCGTGTGCTTAGGATCGTTTATTTATGAGTGAAAAAACGCTAATTAATAAGAATTTGTGTTTCAATCTATTGCCACGGGAAGGCTGTAAAGTGTGCATGATCGAGAGAGATATTTAATTGATCAAGATTGGATTGTAGGTGAATTACTACAACCAGGTGAATACTTTCAGCTGATTGATTTGGGTATCAAAGGTATATGTTCTTTCTAGCATTTGTTTATGTCAAGATAAATTTAGAAAAATGTCATTTTTTTGAAAGTAAGTTTACAAAGTAATTAGCATTATTTTTGTCTGAAACTCTTGATTTTGATTGTTAAACGTGAACATTCTCAGGATTTATCCCAAAGGAACTTGAATTACCTGCTCCATATTCAAACCACTTACTGATTGGCTACATGGAGCTCAAATGGTGGCATTCAATATCCAGGTTGGAACTAACTTTGCTCTACCTACAATGTTTCTTAGATGGTCTGCTATGCTTAATGAGCTTTACAATGGCTACTTATACGTGCTTTAATATCTGGAGTGTGACGTCTTTTGGATGAAGATACATGCGCAACAAAAGTTCAGCCATACCTCAGGCAAGAAAAGCTTTGCTAGAATACGCGGGGAAGAGGTACATTATATTTGCCGCTTTGTACTTGAGGTTCTTCCTTTATAAATACTACTATACCAGCACAATGACTGATAAAAGTTACGCTCAACCATTGCAAAAAGCAAATAGGCAAAATGGTCAAGAACCACACAGGCGACAAGGACAGTGATCCGAAATGCAGGACCCTGTACCTGATCTACTATCCCAAAGCAGATAGGGACAACGAGGACCTCAGAGGACTTCTTCTACTGGTGTATCTTCCGATATAAAGAAAGCATCTTCTACCGCTAAAATTGTTGATGATCTCAGCTTAATTTTTACGAGGTAGCCCTAACTGCCAACTAATTAAACTTTATTAAGAAAAAATTGATAATTGTTTACTCAAAAAGGTCTGACATGTTTTATTAAAACTGCTTACGCTACCTCATCATTAGCATGGGCTCTATATATTCTCTTATTAAAACTGCTTACGCTACCTCATCATTAGGCTTACTAGTTCATTTCCTCCCCCCATAAATGGCATACAACTATTTAACAGAATCCATAAAGTATCCATATTTTGTGCATGTTTTTTAGTTCTTATGCACGGTAAAGTATGTTTGTGATGTGAACTACATATCTAATACAAGTTTTTTGATGTAATTTGATAGACAAGAATATCTTACCTGTGATTTTTACTGATCAAGAATATCAGGCGGGTTTTATTTGTAAAGCTTATGCCTCTAAAATGTTGTATCATGTCGATGCACCATTGGATGAAATACCAGGAGACTGGAGTGAAGCCTTATTACTTCGGTTACTGCTAAATGTGCATGTTTCAGGGGTATATACAGGGATAAATCTGAACGACATATGCTTTATTCGAAATATTTAACTTCATTTGTGGATTCATTCATCCTTGCATCTACTTTAAGGTATCCAACAATTACTGATGTCAATAAAACCCAGAATAAATTTGATGTTCAAGAGTTATATGACACTCATCACACGATCTTCTATAGCATGTTTAAGCATTTTACTTTGAAATTATCCATTTCTCAATTTTGCATGTTAATAGTATACGCAAAGTAGTGTATTTTTTCATGTTTTGAAGCATTAAATGGTTTCAAAATGAGTGTTTGGCCAACCGACTTTCATGGTTATAGTGTTTTGTATGTTAAATATTTCTAAACGTGTCTTGGAAGTTAGCATTGTTATGTTCGCAAATGGTTATTTTGGAATTGAGTAAATTGCAAAATATAACAACCCACAATTTTCATCAATGTAATTATCCATCTATTAAATTAGATACACTGTAATATCCATCTATTATATATATACCACCTTTTTACAGGGAAATTTTTTGCTTTATCTTATTATGCAACATAACTTGCATCTCTAAAGTAAACGAGCTCACGCAACGTTTACCAATGCCATATCTATCTATGTTTATATCATGTAAACATCCTAATATGTCAAGTCTATATCTTAATATCATTTTTACCAAGTACATTATCCATTTAACGTACTTTTCAAAACGTTATATCAAAACAAGCATTAAACGCTAACGTTTATATCAAAACCCTAATTATATGTAATATATAAATAAAATGAATGTACAAGCATTTAAAGCATGTGTACAAGTATCATAGCACAACATTTGAATATCTTTTACCTCCTAAATCAAGTTACAACTTTCTAAAGCTTAATGTACAAGTCAATAATGCAAGAAAGTCAAATTATGTCATTTTACCTTCTAAATCACTTTGGTTTCTTACCACCACTTTAACACAAGGTACAAGCACTTAATGTATGACTCTTAAACCCTAAACTTAAACCCTAAGTCATCTAAATCCCTAATCTAAAACCCTAAACCCTAAACGAAACCCTAAAACCCTAATTTCACTTTAAACCTAAAACTAAGCCCTAAAACTTAAAACTAAACCCTAAAACTTAAAACTAAACCCTAAACCTTAATCCTAAACCCTAAACCTTAATCATAACACTAATCCTCAATCCTAAACTATCTTAAACCCTAACCCTAACTAGAAATTAAAACCCTAAAACCCTAACCCGAAATGAAATGAACCTGACACCCCTTTTCTTGTATTTTTACCCATTTTAAGCAACCAAGCACCTCAAGCAAGCACCCTAGAACCTATATAACATCACCATGACCTCATAAGCAGCCTACCAAGTAGCTCCATCACCACCCTTAAGCTCCAAGGCTTCTAGACACTTCCTTGTCACCTCCTTGTAGCC
>BQNB010162156.1:0-14595 GCA_026074375.1 Tanacetum coccineum | reverse complement strand
AGTAAATGTTATTTGAATAAAATACCGTAACTTATAAAAGGTGATACAATCTATTAATTATTTAAATACTTAATCACAATTAAATCTACAAACTTTCACCACTCTCACTTACACCCATATATACAAAAAAATAAATTAAAAACAAACACACACACAAACAAATTGATGTTACTATACGCTATTCGCCGCTATGAGTGGGTAATCGTCTAGTATAAAATGATGCAAAAAGTTTTACAAACAATGCTTTTTTATAGATAGATCTAGTTTTGGCAGGTCGGCCTAAATATCTAATGCCAAATCAGGCATAATCTGTTGTACTTGCCTATATAACAAATGTGTGAAAATTAAAACGTGCTGTTTTCACGCAAGTTGCCTATCAAAGGTAATAACATAAAAGCCCATCAACAAAGAAATTGTGGGTTCAAGTTTTCAGCTTCATACGCTTAGAGATTATTACATCGAGAAGTTGAGCTTCTAATTTGCGGTTTTGTCATGCTCCCACGGTTCAATAGCAAAATGAGAGAACGATTGTTAAATTTGATCATACTCTATGATACCAGGTACATAACCATAGAAGAAATGGAGCAAGCTATACGTGAATACGGTATGAATGATGGAAGAGAAATAAAAGAAATAGTATCCGAAATTGATACCGATAATGTAAGTAATCTTATAAAAACAAGAATCCAAAACTCCTTATAGTGACATCTTGATGTAAGTTATTGACCTTAAATTTACAGGATGGTCGGATCAACTACGATGAGTTTGTGGCAATGATGAAAAAGGGCAACAAAGCAACCAATGAAAATCCAACAAGGAGGCGAAGAGATTCATTTGTTCCAGGCGTACATTGATCACAAGCTTGTGAGTACATATAGCGCTTCAGCATCTTCCGTAGGCATTTATATGAGAAGGTGTTCATAGTATTACTCGGAGTTTGTTGATAAACCCACGTCATGAAGGGTGAAAATCAATGAATTTTGATTTCATCTCAAGAGAACCACATTTGTGGGAATATGGATTTGTGTGAACAGATTCAGCGGATAAAATTGTTCTTTTTTAGTAGAGGCAATTCAGCATAGATACTTGTCATATCATGTGCATATTTGTAATACTAGGTGATAAAAAGAAATTTTGAGGGGAGCTAGTTGTGTATTCAGATACATATACACACACCATGAATTCCTTTCATGTTTATAGACTTATATGTAAACATATTTGTGTTTGAAGTATGGTGGAATCTATGTTAATAGATAGATTATTTATATTAACAAGTATTTTGTTAATACAAATAATGTCTAAAAACGTTATTTATATTTTTCGACTTCTCAACGATTTGATAATAACAAAATATAAAAACGTTTACGATAAAATTAAACGTTTACAAATTATTAATCGTAGAATTCCATTTCTAAGATTAGTAATCACTTAAGGTATGAACAAACAAATCATTAAGCATGATTAGTGATCAAGAAAATATTTTTCTCTTATCCATTATATTTTTACAAAAGAATTTCACAAAATTAATTATACAAAATATTTTCTAATTAAAAAAAAAAGTTTTATTAAAAACTTAAAATTTGAAATTCAAATTTTCCTCACAAAATTGAAGGTTCCATACCAGATACAACTTTCTCCACAAAAAGACAAAAACGAGAGCGTTGTCTACTGGGCAGCCCCCTTATAGGCCTGGCGGCCCCCAAATATATCTGGGACCGCCGGGACTGCCGCCAGTGACCGTTGGATTTTCCTGCCTATAAATACTGCTCCATTACCTGCAGAAAATAAGACCTCTTTGCACGAAATTTTCAGATAACTTTCTGTCTCTAAAATCTTCTTTCTCTCTCTAAATCTCTTGATCACTAACATTATTAGATTTTGTTTCAAGTGATCTAATCTCTTCTTTCTCATTAAAGTGGAAGAAAAGAACATTCGTATTCGTCAAGAAACGAATTGTTATTTAGTGATCCCTCCTTTTTTATTCTAAGTACCAAATCTCTACTGTAATTGTAACATTTCTCATTTTCATGTCATTGTACGACTATATTAACGATCACTATTTATTTTAGTCCGATACGCGCTTACTTTTAATATTTACTTTTAAGCTAAACCGCGTAGACTAGAAATAATCAATGAATGTAAACGGTCACCAAATAAATTAAGGGTTTACTTCAACCAAGTAAGGAATAATTATTTTGAGAATAATTATGTACTTTGCGTATTTTATTTTTATTGGTCACGTAAAAGGGTTACGTTTCGCGATAAAATACATTTAGACGCACCCCGGAAATACCTAGACATACCTAGACTCAAACCAATACCCACTTTAAAAGCCTAAACACAAAANCATCCTTTTATTTTGAAACTATTTTTGATGGTAAATGCAATCAACTTACAAATGATCAAAGCTTCCACACACATAACAGGCGTTATTAAACATCTCAAAATTGCTTCCTAGTCTTTAAGACATCATATTGTTCCAATTTCTTTGATTGCCTCTTGGAATGTGAGTGTTTTGCCTATGTTTCTTAACTTGTTTAACAGTTTTCCTAGCATTTTTCTCTTTTTGCTTAGGTTTGACAAACTCTATCTTAGCAATACTAGGCTTAACTGTTTTCTTCTTAGTTTTAGTTTGAGACACATTTTCTTCCTCACTATCTGACACTCAATCTTCAATAATAGAGGAATCATCAGACTTCCTAACTACCTTAGACACTTCTTTATCAAACTTTATGTTCTCAACTACAGGCTTATTAACAAACTCATCTAAACCAGTAAAAGACAAATCAGGTGTTGGAGGCATGAAATTTCCTGTGTAAGGAGGTGGAACTGCATTATATTTTTCATAGCCTAAACCTTTCTTGCAATTGTCAACTATCTGACACTCTATTAGCTTGTCTAAACTTTTAGATGCATTTTCAAATTTATCTACATTAAATTGAATGCTATCTTTTTCTTTTTGAATTTTTTCAAGTTTCTTTCTAAGCTCTCTAATAGTTATTTCTCCTACTTGAATATCCCATTTTAAGCCATTAATGTTTTCTACATAAACAGACTTATTCTTTTTATAAAATTCAAGTTTTTCTTCCACTGATTCTAAACCAGTTTTATAACCTAAAGCCATTAAACTAGATTTCTCTAAATCTCTTAATAGTTGATCATTTTGAGATTTGAGTAATTTAACAGTTTCCATACAAGATTTTGAATAATTTGAATCATTAGATACCTCTAAGTCAGAACTTAAAGATGAGTAAGCCATAAGTGCATAATTAGGCCCTTTCTCTGCCTGATCACTCCACTCATATCTACCAAGACCATCACATAACACCAAAGCTATGGAAGTAGATGTTTCAACATGCACACTTCTTTTTGAGCTTTCCTTCTTGTTGTCTTGATTTCTTGGAGTTTTGCACTTCCTAGCAAAATGTCCCCTCTTGTGGTAGTTGTAGCACTCCACTTTAGACTTATCAAAACCAATAGTCTTATTGCCAGTAATTGTAAGCTTCCTTCCTGTATTCTTTAAAAACCTTCTAGCCCTCATGGTTAACATGGCCATTTGCCATCTCAAATCCATCTCTTCTATGTCATCAGGATGGATTTGTTACAAGTCCTCATGTGCAAGTTGAAGACTATTTGGTTGACTAGCAAAGAATGAACAAATAACAGCATCACTCAAGTAATCAATATTTGTAGAGTAAGCAGTATTAACTTGAGTGCTAGCAGTATTAACTCCATGAGCAGCATTAACTGCTTCATTAGAGCTGCTAGTGTTGTTATTAGAAGAGGACACAAAAGCCATGTTCTGTGTGCTTGAACTTGAGCTAGAGATCCCTTTAACTTCTGGTTCATACACCTTGAGGTTGTTGTAGAGATCATCCATGCTCATTGTATCCAAATCAGCTTTATTCCTCTACACAACAGCATGTGTGTTCCACTCAGGTGACAAACTTCTTAATAACTTTTGATTAACATCTTCTTGTGAAAGCTTTTCACCCAAAAGCTCCAACTGACTCACAAGCTTTTGAAGCCTATCAAAAGTTTGATCAAGCATCTCTAAGCTTGGAGTAGTGAAGTTTTCATATTGCTGCTTTAAGAGATTCCTTTGAGTCTTTTTAGTAGCTTCATTCCCACCAAATCTCTTTTCAATAGCTTCCAGCAACAGCTTAGCATCCTTTATAGAGTTAAACTTTAACTGATGTTCATTGGGAATGCCCATCATTAAAGTACTTCTAGCCTTCACTTCTAATCTTCTTTGAGCCTGATCTTTTTAGCAGATGTAATAGGCATCACTGTTGTAACACCTTCCACAACTTGTGTTTTCGGCAAGGTTGCACCATTCTCTATGACTTCCCACAATGCATAGTCTATCATCTGGATGTATTGTTCAATCCTCATCCTCCATAACTCAAACTCACCCGGTTTGAGCATGAGAACTTTAGATGCAGCCACCATGTGTGCAGAATCTTGATCCATATCTTCTAGCAAAGTTTCTCAAAGCAACAAGCTCTGATACCACTTGTTGGTCCCACTTCAATACTTCTATAGATTGAATTCCTTGAGCTTGTTTAAGGTTTAGTTATATTAGATAAATCTAACACAACTATAGTAGAAACTTTGTTTGAATGTATTAAAGATTATGCGGAATCTAATCTTTAATATTAAGAAGAACTATCAATGAAACAGTAATTATATGAACATATAATTCAACAAACAAAAGCTCCAATATTATTAATAATACGAATACTCTCAAAGTATTAGGGTTACAAAGACCTTGAAGCTATGATAATTCTATGAATGACTCGTATCAAACTCTATGCCCTAGAACCTCCTTTTATACACCAAAGAGTCCTAAACGGCTTACAATACTTTCCTAAGAATATCAAATCTTTTAAACAAATAAGTTATACATATCTTTTACACAAATAACTCATATAAATCACATAAGCAGTACTAACTAACTCAGCAGTACTAACTTCTTCACTAGCAACATTAACTCCTTCAGCAGCATTAACTTTGTACTAACAGTAGTAACTTTTATACTAGCAGTAGTAACTACTTAGCAGTTTTTCTTCTAAGTCTCTGAGCAGCACTAATATGCACTAGCAGTAGTAACTTTACACTAGCAGTACTAACTGTGTACTAGCAGTAGTAAACACTTAGCATTTTTCTTCTAAAGTTCTTGAGCAGTACTAACACAACTGAGCAGCATTAACTCTGATATGAGCAGCAGTAATACTAGCAGCATTAAGAAGGCTTTTAATCCCAACAAAATCAAACAACCTGATTGGTCCAATTTTTTCTCATAAGATTTAATTTTATGGAAAACTCTAAAATAATGTAATTCTTTTATTATATAAAATATGTACAGACATGAAGTTTACACATGAATCAAATTTATTTTTAAATTTAATATATAGTTGACACTGTTTAATGCTTTGTACATGTAATATTACACCCACGCGGTTCAGAGTATAAGCATAACTAATAATTATGTTTTAAATCAATTTTGTTTTATGTGTACTTGTAAGTTGTACTTTCATTTTGATACTTATAATCTCGTGCATCTATAGATTTTTTGTATCACAGTTAAATTATTTATCGTTATCCGTATTTTAGTTTTTAATCCGTGTACGCACAGGTTATTAAACGCGGATTAGGTTCGTACAATGACTATACCTAATAATAATATTTTAACTATATTTGTCTTTTGAAAATATTTTATTAGTTATAATCATTTTAAAACCCGAGCAAATATAGTTAAAATATTATTATTATTAGTTATAATTATTTTGTGAGCCTAATCCGCGTTCACTAACCCGTGCGTACATGGGGTAAAAACTAGAATACAAATAACTATAACTATTTTAGTTATAATACTGAAAATATGTAGATGTACGGGATTATAAGTATCAGAATTGTGGAAAACTATAAGGGGAGGGGTGGAATAGTTTTACCGATTAAAATTTAAGTTTCAAAATTATAAATCGTGTTTATGTGAAGTTAATGATATTGATTTGATCTACATAATAAGAAATAAATAATAGGCACAATTAAAGATAGAGTTAGAAGAGATGAAACCGTGACACAAGTATTTATAGTGGTTCGGCTACAAGGACACCTTCCTTGCCCTACTCCACTCCTCGAGTTCCCAACTCGAGAGTTCATAAACACTAGTCCACAATCTCCTTGTCCGACGGAGAAGCCTCACAACGTCGCTTACACTTTTTCCGGTACAAAGCTAAATACCGGGTTCTAACAAAGGTATAACCAACCTTATGTTGCTTACATTTTTTCTAGTACTAAGCTAAATACCGGGTTTTAACAAAGGTAGAACCAACCCAATACTATCAACTCTTTTTACAAGGATGAAGTATGTAAGTACAAGAATCAACAAGATGATCTTGATATGATGGTGAAGACTAGCAACAAAGTAACTTGAGCTTGATTGTCTCGTATGCAATATCGGTAATTTCTTCTAATAAGATAATTACCTATAAATGAGAAATGTAACTAAACTAGATCTGAAAATTAGAGAGATATATCATAATATGAGAGAGATGTAAAAGGAATGGGTGAGTAAAACATGAGAAATCGCTTGCTATTTATAGGCAAAAAATTTCTACTGTTCACCAGATTAGGCGGATCCCTTTTAAAAGGGATCCAGCCAGTGGAACCCGAGGGATCAGGGTGACTGACAAAGTAAATTCGGATTTTGAACTCCAAATCTTCCAAAATCTTGTGTAATCTTCCAAGATCTTGTGTAATCTTGTAAGATTTAGTTAAGATATGGAAAGATCATATTGATGTCATGTATGATGTAAAATGTAAATATAATTTACCTATTTTGAAAAATAAGAGTATGAGTAACTTTGTGTTACTTGTACAAAATGTAAGTTTTGATGTATGATAGATGGAAAGACTATTTGTTTAAAACTTACGTGTTTTATTTTCTAATTATAATAATTTTATGATTGTTATCGATAAAATACAAGGGGATCATTAAAAAGAAATAAACGTTTTATGGCTTATTTGAATTAACAATCTCCCCCTTTTCGTTGATGACAAAACATCAAATTATTAGAAGTAAAAATTAAAATGTGTATAAGTTTTAGATTGGAGTCTTTTACTTCTTTCTCCCTTTTTTTGTCGAAACAAAAAAGAGTGTCGAAGAAAAACTAACAAGAAATGCAATGTAACGAATCAAATGCAATATTATGCAAAGAAAGCAATATGTTTGATAATCGATCCGAAAGGAATCGAGTGTGTAGAACCGTAGAGGGGTTCTTTGAAGTTTATAAAACTTTAAGTCTTGAAAGATCCGAGTGGTGTGCTAATCTACTTTGCAATGAGAACAATAAGTAGATAGAGAGAATAAGAGACACCATGATATATACTGGTTCGAGAAGGGGGTTTAGTCCTTCCGTACGTCCAGTTGCGAATCCATGACACCGATACTATTACTAGTATAATTCTTATGGTAGACTACAAACCTTATGACAATTTAACTCCACCGACTTTCAACAAAGCTCGACGCTCACATAGAATAGTTACTACCTACAGTATTCCGCCCATGGAATCCACCCCTAAGAACCCGTGATTCGACTTAATCTATAACACTAGAAGCCTTCCCCTTAGAAGCTTATCAAACCCTAACTAGATCCCCAATGATCTAGGCTTGATCTCACAGATACAAGATTTTCCTTATAACTCGATTGAATAAAAGAAAGATAGTTGAACCAAGTCCTAATCTAGCCTAGAGACTCTATTCTAATAGAAAGGGTATGAGAAAGAAGACCCTCAACAAAACACACAAGTATTTTAAGGTGCAAAGTGACTATAACCTATAATTATCATCTTCTCCGGCCGTCATACCTACAGCTCTGTTTTTATTTTCTTCTCTTTTTAGACTTCTTTTTAAATCACTTGAAAATGATCTACTTTTCATTTATATAAGGTCAAAATGTTAAAGTTTTAGAACACGTTCTTATAAAATTTGCCTTAAACCACTAATTAAGTCAGTCATGTATCATAACATCGGAGGCCCTCAAAATTTTGGGGCCCTGTGCGGATGATCACTCTGCACACCCTAAAATCCGGCCATGTCCATTAATCTGTGAAATGTCCACCCTTTTTATAGTGTTTCCCGGAGTGAAAAAGAAGATTACAATCTAGATAAAAAAAAGAGTAGCAAAGTGACCTTTAAAAACAAAAAGAAGTCAGAAATAATGAATTTTTTTATCAACACTTCTAGCAAGATCCAAAAGCTCTTTCAATCAGACCAAGCTGATCATATAAACGTATGTTTAAGATCCACATAAACAAATTACGAAAACAAGATTGCCTCGAGTATTTCATACCTCTGTATTTGAAGATTTATCGGAAGTACCTAGTCACTCTAAGGAAAGTTTAAACTAACCAAATACAAAAGCGGTCACTATTCTCTCTTCTAAACTAATGGCGTAAGCATATATACTACGTGGGCTATGGTTTATATGAAGTCAATGCAGCATTGTTAAACATATTACGCGATAACGGAAAGCAACCCTGATAGTCAAAACTTAAAATCTGCAAATTATCAACTACATAAGGTTATTAGAGACATACCCCAAGACGATAGGATCCTGAGGTGAAAATTTTGGCATTAGCTTCTTGTGCAAGCTGTTTATTTGCCCTCGCGCTTTATGTCCAAGCTGTTAAACCATAAAACTGCAAAACTTGAATAAAAAAGGGGTTTCTGCACATAACGTTACGAACTACAGGCCAAATCCTAATTGGGGTAACACAATTTCTAAATCATCAAAAATGGTATTCGATCCTCAAATTTCATGCAATAATAGTAATGACATGTTGACATATAGCTGTTGCCAGTGTTGTAAATATCGGCCTTGGCGGCCGATATATCACTGATATATCGCTTATCGGTGGTCAGCCGATACGTTTTTTCACTTATCGGTAAAAAATCGGTTTTGGTCAAAATCGGTCAAAGTCGGTCAAAATCGGTCAAAATCGGCCATTTTTTTTGGTATTCTGATTTTCTTAATCGTGATTTAATAAAAGTATACAAAACTGAATTAAAACCACACATAATGGATTTATTTTACAAACTTATACATAGATTATTAGTAAAAATAATAAGAATATTAAAAAACTTATTAAATATATATATATTTTGCATAATTCCTTTATAATTTAGGGTCTCCGCCGAGAAACCGATATATCGCCGCCAAGACCGATATATCGCTTAAAGGGGGTCGACCGCCGAGGTACCGCCGAGCGATATTTACAACACTGACATACATAAAAATAATCAAGTTTACAGAAGTATGCATAGGAAAGTTTAATACACAACTAAAATTGCATCGATGCTTAGAATTGTAAGCTTGATACATATTTAGCTTAAAAGTGTAATACATAAGTATCTAATAATTGTATCTAATTCCGGGCCTAAAAGACCAGCTATCAAGATCATGAATCTCGAAACGATACTACTCTATGTTAAAAGCCATGGCCATAGCAATTTTTCTGAGTGCGAGCCATACCGTACATTAAGCTCTTATTATCACACCACGCATCTTAAATAGTCTAAAACGCGAGACTCCCTAATATGTACATTGATTTTAGACATCACATTGATAATATGTAGAGGAAAAGGGCATTTTAAAGCTCAAATAACCTTACAACATACAATGAAACTGCAATATCAAAAGTTTAAAAACTAACCTTGATGAAACCAATTTCTTTGGCCATAGCGATTATTATCATAAAAAAACAAAATACATAAACACTATCATCATCCAGGTTAATATAAATATATGTAATTGATAGACCCACCATTCCAACGAAACACCCTTTAATCCTCAAAACGAAACAAAAATAATATCGCAAAAACAAATCCGTGTATGTATTTGTTGGGATATGTGTTTGTATGGGATCAAAAGCAATTAGTTTTTGTTAATTTATTCATGATCAATTGGGGAGTTTTTATTAGGGTTTATGCATCAGATCTTGATTTGTGGTTTTTCTTAAGGTTTTGTTTTGGAAATTGACAGAGAAGAGAGAATTAAGGGGCCTTTTTTTTTGTTAGATAATGAATTAAGTTTTTTGTTTATGGGTAACTGGTGGGAAGGGTGTTTATGTTTAACGTTGTTTTTTTAAAGGTACAATTGATTATGGCCATTGGATCATTGCAAATGCCAGGTGTCATTTTAATAGAGTTTTGGAAGTAGATCTAATTCAAGGCAAGCTTGTGTTTTATACAGGGGAGTATTTAATAAATTTATTCTCTTCATATGATTTCGATAATACTCTATACATAATTTATAAAGCAGAAAAAATAAAAATTATATATATATATATATATATATATATATATATATATATATATATATATATATATATATAGGAAGGTTAAAATAAAAAGACAAATATTCGTGAGAAAAATAAAAAGAATTTTTTTTTTAAAAGTTCTCGAAAAATTCTAAAAAAATTCCATAAAATCAGGTATGTTGGTGCATAAAACTTTTGTAAAAGAAGTTTTTCTAATTTTGAGTTTTTATACGTTTTTTTTTAATGGCCCCAAATAATAGAAATTTTGATGACACAAAAATTTTTAATGCACAAAAAAATTTTGTTGCACAAACTTGTCGACTTGTTATTAGTATGATGCAGCAATAAAATTTTGACTGCAAACATAGTCAATTAGAAGTTGGGTACAAAAATGAAATTTTTGATGCACAAAAAACAGATTTACTCACAGCGTTTTTTTTCATAATTTTTTTTTCGGCAAAAATATCAACTTTAGAAAAACTTCTTTACAAACTTTTCATTGCACCAACATACACGATCTTGTGGAATTTTTTCGAATTTTTGGAG
The DNA here is from genome assembly GCA_026074375.1 of Tanacetum coccineum. Lineage (NCBI taxonomy): Eukaryota > Viridiplantae > Streptophyta > Magnoliopsida > Asterales > Asteraceae > Tanacetum > Tanacetum coccineum. The sequence goes on along the minus strand of BQNB010162156.1, from coordinate 3,723 downwards.
AACTTTTTTTAAAAAAGATCTTTTTTATTCATTCACACGAATATTTGTCTTTTTATTGGTCTTTATCAGATAATATATATATAATATTTATATATATATATATTTATATATATATATATTATTTTATATTTATTATAAAAACATAATATCTTAGCCTCGTGCTATGTGCTTCACGAGCTTAAATAGTTATTCTAGATCTTTTAACACAAAATTATATTAATGTTTCATAGAAATGTTGTTATAAATTACGATTATAAAATGTGTACGAAAATTAACATGTTGATTTTTAATTTTTCGCAAACACACAATATATTTCTAATTTTTAGTTCGCGGTTCGAGAAAAGTAAGATCGGATCGAAGTAGATCTTAAGATTCTATGGTCAAGATTCTGGTTCTATATAAGTTCTAAGCATGCACAGATCTTATGTAGGATTCGGATTGTTTTTTGCTTTCCGCTAGTATCGTTAAAATCGTTATGATCTTAAGTCAGATCGAATCTTAATAGTAAAACTACTTACTCCCGGCCACTTAAAATGAGAATGATGAAAGACTCTAAAAACACACATTTTGAATGCATATACAAAAATAGTTGTATATTCTCTTACTTTTCTTATGATTTATTTAGAACTTGGGATAAAAAATACTTTTCGTTCTTCTCACTTTAATTTCTTTTCTCACTAAATATATATCCAAATATATATCCGACCATTTATAAATTATGTAGTCGATTAGATCAAGTCCAAAATGTCGGACCGAGGATTGGACCAAAATGGTACGGTCCGGTCCGGGTCGGTCCGGTCCAGGTCGGTCTTCTGTCCGGTCCGGTCTTACACGGCATAATCATCGGGTTTTTGGTTGGACCGAGCTGGACCAGACCAAGACCGAAAGTAACAAAAACCCCGGACCGAGGACCGGACCGAAATACGTTCGGTCCGGTCCGATCCGGTCCGGTATGCTCACCCCTATCTCCACCAGTGAATATTTAGCGAAAATAAAACTTACAGTAAAAAAAATTTAAAACTCGGGTTCCTTTGTGGTTTAACATAGTATATCTTTTTTGGTTATCGTTTTCAAAGTAAGTACAATATGCGTCCTGTTAGGAATTATGGACTTCTACAACTTAGTGCTGTTAGTTCAACTTAATACTGCTAGTGATGGTTAGTGTTGCTGTTGAAGAACTTAGAAAATAGTCTAAGTCATTAGTACTACTAGTTATAATAGTTAGTACTGCCAGTATAGTTAGTACTGTTAGTTAATAGTTTGTACTGTTGGTTATAGATAGTTAGTACTGCTAAAGTGATATGCATGAGTTATATTATGAATAGATATGCATGATCACTTGACCGCGTTTTGTAAGCCCATTAGGGTTTCCTTGGTGTATAAAAGGAACCCTACGACATAGTTAGAGATATCTAGAAAAGTAATAGCTATTAGGCAAAACATATAGTTATTTTGTGAATCATTCAATATATTATGAGTTGAGAGAAAGATCTTGTGTTACTGTTACATTGTTTTATTGTTCTTCTGGTGTATATATGATTTGATTCGCTTAACTTTATATATACTTTAAGGTTTCTATCATAGTTGTTTTAGATCTATCTAAGATAACTAAAGCTTTAATAAGTTAATCAAAGATCTGTTCAACAAGGGATCAACACGTCCTTTTGGTTGCGATTCTTGCATTTTTCATCCTTGGTGTAACTGGCGTTAATTAAATTCCGTTTAAAGTTACACGTTAGTCCTATTAGCCAACGACCCTTTTTGCAGCATCTATCCTTTATACTAATGGCTGTTTATAGTTCAAGATCTATTCAGTAAGGGATCCAACAATTGTGGTCTTTAAACGTATTTGGTTCTGTGGTAGTTAAATATTTGTCTGTGGTGTCTTCTAGTAATATGTATCTGCATTTGTTTTAAGATTCGAAAACTAACTTTGCCCAGTTTCAACAATCGAGAATGCTCGATGGAACATCAAAAACTTTTGGGCAAACATTAACTTTTTATCCGACACTAGCAACGACCTTGGGATGGAATGGACATGATGCGTAACTTATTGTGAAAGTTTTAAAATTTATAACACGATTACTTTCTATACTAAAAACGCATACGAGCAAGTATACTCGTCTATTCGTAGCAAAGGCGGGTAAGTCGAGATCGTACCAAGGGATTTGGTTAAAAACATATTTAAATAGTGGAGAAGGCAACAAGGGTGTCACAACCTAATTACCATATAATTCGAAAATAACAAATGAAATTCAATCAAAGCGAAACAATACTTATGTGGGAGTCCGTATTTTATCACATGAATGTTTGAGTTATTTGGTTAAAACGATGAAAACGATGCACAAATCTGTTTTAAATGAGTTTCAATCCATGATGTATTTCATGAAAATCCGTTTTAATATTAGTTCGGTGGTGAACCCTTTCGACATATGAACACCACCAACGAGACTAATCCTTTACGTGTCATTTGCTAGAAAATATGATTTACCCAATTTGTTCCTTCGAGCCCTTTCGACCTATACTCGAGTTTGAATCAAAATAATTCCATTTAACATGTTTATTTGATAGGTGTCAATTATAAAAAACCATATTATTTATGCACTAACTTTTTCTAATAAAAACTTCAACGGAAATCTTTTCGACCTTTAGATCCGGTTTAGAATTTATTAACAATTTATATGAACAAATATTTATTTAAACAAACTCATAAGGAGAATCACAATTTCATGCATACCATATTCATCAAACATTCATAATCAAGTCACATCTTTCCACACAAGTATCAACCAATTACTCCATATCCATATCAATTATCCAACACAAAACATAAACTTCAAACTATAGAACCATAGAGGGGGGGGTTGAATATAGTTTTCTTGACTTCTTCAAAGTTTATAAAACTTCAAGTCTCGAAAGAGCCGAGTGGTGTATTAATCTACTTTGCAATGAGAATAATAAGTATATAGAGAGAAGAAAAGACACCACGATATATACTGGTTCGGGAAGGGGGTTTAGTCTTTCCGTACGTCCAATTGCGAATCCATGACACCAATATTATTCATATTATAATCCTTATGGTGGATTACAAATAGTATTACAATTTAACTCCACCGACTTTCAACAAATCTCGGCGCTCACACAGAAGAGTTACTACCTACGGGATTCCGCCCTCGGAATCCACCCCTAAGAACCCTTGATTCGACTTAACCTATGAACTCTAAAAGCCTTCCCCTTGAAAGCTTTCCAAAACCCCAACTAGATCCCCAATGATCTTGGCTTGATCCCACGGATACAAGACTTCCCTTATAACTCGATTGAATAAAAGATAGATGGATGAACCAAGTTCTAACCTAGCCTAGAGACTCGATTCTAATAGAAAAGGGTATGAGAAAGAAGACCCTTGACCAAACACGCAAGTATGGATTATGTACTTGTGTGGCTCTCTTGCGGAGATATGTGTTCTTCAATAGATGATAGAGGAGAAGATTTAAGAACACAAATGTGTTAGACTTAGAGGATTAGAGAAGAGAAAAGAGAGAAAAAAATGTTTGCAAGAGGTAAGGACTACAAAGGCCAAGAGAGGGTATTTATAGGCCAAAAACCAAAAAGTGGGTGAATGTAATTCGTGTGTGACGCGTTGGCCGTGCGACAGCGCATGGCCAGCGTGCCAGAAACCCAAACTTATTTTTCGAGTTTTTGGCTTTATAACTACCCAGTCTT
>BQNB010162155.1:0-12177 GCA_026074375.1 Tanacetum coccineum | reverse complement strand
TGTTCATGACAGAAACATTTATTTTTTTAAACCTCATAATTAGATAGAACTTTCAATTACGAGATCGTGCTCAAAAGAATCACTTAAAACGGAGCTATAACGAATAAAATACGACGTTTACAAGTTTACGATAACAAAAACTATAAAAATAAATTTATAAACTGGTGTGAACAGTAAAAGTTACTGTTCACCAGTAGGTCCTGTAGAAACATGTAATCTTATGATCAAACCAAGAACAAGAGTGAGATGTGGGTTGTGATGTTAGAGAAAGATTGGATGGAAAATGGATGAAGTGTATTAAGATGGAATGTGAAAATGTGGAACAACCAACCCCTCTCCAAGGCTAGGAGAGGGTTTATATACTTCCTATAGGCCGGCCCATGGGCTATGATGGGCTTCCCATGGGTCTTGGGCCGGACTAGATTACTAATCTAATCATTACATAAACTACGAGCTAAGACTATTACAACTTGGAAGTGACCGACACTTTTTGTGTTTCTAACACTTATTTATACTCAAAATTCCCACTTGGTTACTGAAACTTTTCATTTTGCACTTGAAATGGTGTTATTTGTATATACTATTAGGGAATCTGATAATGATGGTGTTTCCTGATACTATTGATCTACATTAGTACTATTCCTGACTTACTATTCTTAACTTTTGAATATTGGATCAGATATAGAAGTCGTAGCATGTGAAATTTGAAAAGAATACTAGTAGGGTAGTAGAATGATGTTTCATTATTATAGTTTATTTATATATATATAAAGGTTGTCATGATTTTTAAATTGTTATGTCGAGTCCTGAGATGGGTAGTGTACCAAGATAAAAATCTTTATAAGGAAAACTTTGGGCATAGACATGGGCACGGGTATTCATTTGAGCATAAGCGGTTTCATGAAAATAATATAAATAGGTGACTTCGCTTCACGAAGTGTGAAATGATTGTGGCTTTATCGCTACAAGTTCTAGAATATCTTTTTAGACATAAAAGTGATAATAGTAATATTCGCGTGCTATTAAGGCTCTCTATAACACGAAGTAATGCATGTTGTTTATAGAATAACCTTCTTTTGAGATTAGCGGTAATTTTGCAACTTTCGCGGTACAAATTCTTACTTAATGAAAAAGAGAAATCTAAATTCTACGGGGTGCCACAGTCTCCCCAGGTTAGAAGATTTCGTCCCGAAATCAAGACGATGTAGGAGATTGTGGGTTCGCGAACAAGTGGGGGTATTTGCTCTTGAACTGGTCCTCACGTTCCCACGTGTATTCTGGACCTCTACGTGCATTCCAACGGACTTATACAGTTTCGCTCCTCGGTGTCGGTTTCTAATGTCTTGCAAACTTATTTTTTTGTTGCCTTAATCAGATCCTGCTCTGCATTCGGTATCCCAGATCCAGTCTGTGTTGACTATATACGCATTCAGACCTTTGGGCAAGATGTAAAGAGACTTGTCAGACAAAACAATTTCACAAAATGCTGTAACCAAGAAACATGACTTCAAGATCTTAACACATGCTCTAAAACACGTATGAGTAATTACCAACAGAGGTACAATAGGTTATGAACCCTGTTGTACATCAGTGGTACATACTTCCTTATGTTTGTTTAATTCTTAATTCTCGTTTGTAATTTGTAATAACGCTTTGTTCGCTAGCCATTGCAGGCGACTTGCCAGGATATAACGACTTAGTTGATTTTAGTGGGTGAGTTACTGTAATAAATAACACGATGGCTCAAGACCCAAGCAACATGCCCGAAAAACACGTATGTCCGAACCACAGAGGTGAGAATAGCTTTTCCCACGCTACGTTCTCAACTATTATTTTGTGCATTAAATTATTTCTTATGATTTTTGTTTCTTTTTTCTATTATTGGTAGTGGCGGTCACCTGTGAACCATCATCTTTCAATAACGGCAGTCGAAAAAGATCATTTACACATACTTTGCCCTATTTTGACAAAAAAACTGAAAAACATGTAATCTTATGATCTAAACCAAGAACAAGAGAGAGATGTGGGTTGTGATGTTTAGATAGAGAAAGTGATGGAATGGATGATGTTATTACTATGTGGAAATATGGAAGAAATGAATCAACCAACCCCTCTCCAAGGCTAGGAGAGGGCTAATATAGTTACATGATGGCCGGCCCATGGGCTATGATGGGCTTCCCATGGGCCTTGGGCCGGATTAGCTTCTATACTAACATACACAATCTAGACGACTCTCAAAAGACCTATTACAAACTAGAAGTGACCGACACTTTTTTTTTGTGTTTCCAACAATCTTCCCAAAGGGAGGTCACTCCATTTTACAAAACATTATGCCTAGCATACAATGCTTTGTCTTTAGTCTTTAGCTCGTCCTTTTGACATTCTCCTGTGAGTATTCCTTAAACTTGTATTTGACATTGTGATCTTAGCATCTTGAGATCATCAACCAAGCACAATCTCTTCGCCAAATTGAAAACATAGCCATCTTGTAGATTTTTATGATTTCTTGAACCAACATGCTCATACCTTTCTTGAATGGTTGCCGTTTGAAAACTTTAATGCTACGTCTTCTTGAATTCGATAACTAAAATAACTTCGTCACGTTCAAGAAAGATTTCGTTATCAGAGTAGCGAAGACTTGAAATATGTATTTGAGCCTTTCATAAAGTCCTTATGTTTGTCTATCCGGTATGAGCATGTGGCTAATAGATCTTGTGAGTCGCTGGAATCAGGAACCTTCCACCCCATCTTTAAATAGCCCATCATAAAACAGTTAGCAAAAAAGCGGGGGGACAATAATGCTTTGTCATTCGCCCAGGTTTGGTTTTGGAGTAACCTTCAATCTGTGAGGATCAACCTTGTGATCAGATAGATTCAATTTGGAAGAAGAATCTTCCTTGACATGTTTCCAGCTGTAGTATTGAATCTATTCTCTAACACTAAGTATTAGATTCATCGTACTCCAGCATGTTCATATAAACATCTCAAAGCAGAAAACACGATAAGAGTGAACCAGTGAGTTACTATCTCACCGATTGAATAGAAAAATCAATTTGAAAAATCAATCGATGTGTCACTTGCTAAAGTGGTTTTGTGACACATCAAAAGTGTTAATCATTTCAAAATTCATCATCAGTCGTCAATTCATAACCTGGAACAAGTTTGATTCGTATAGAATCGCACCATCATTTCTTTCCAGTTGTCACAAGTTTGATTCATATAGAATCGCACAAGTCACCTACCATGAGCTTGTTTGATGTTGGCTCAAGCAGGATTTCCATCTTCACTGTGAGTAATATCACTCGGATGTTCTGGCAAAATCAAAAGGATAATGCGTAGGACTCTGAATATATATCTTGTTATTCACATTGTGTGACTAAGCAAGCATAATTTTGACAAGTGTCCTAATAAGATTTATGGATGATCTCTTTTAGCTCTAGACTCAATAGTGCACTTTGGTTTTAGTGATCAGAGGCTGGAGTAGACTACCACCTTTTCAATATCAACTAACTCGGAGTGAGAAAGTCAATAGAAATGCGTGTAATCTTCATGAGAAATGAAACAAGAGTCTGTTGAGTGACCTTGAGTGGCTAGGGAGGGTTGTGCATAGCGTCATTGGGTCCATGACTGTCTTCAATGTCAGACAACAACTTAGTGTTTTTGACAGTTTATGTATTGACCCAGTTTCTGCCTAAGTGTATGGAGGGCTTCTTTCTTTTCACCCTTTATCCTTACATTTCTTTTTCATTATTCAACCCCTTCAATGCTTACTGAGACTCAATAACTAACACCTTGTTGAGTTTGTTCCAGTGTTAGCTCCATCTCAGTCGGCATTATTCTTGATTCTCACCTTTTCTCCTTTTGTATCATACCTAAGGACTTCTATACTAACTAGTGGATATCCCTGGGTAGATCCCTCCGGTTCTGGCTGGATCATGTGATTTGAATACCTATGCCTAACCACCTTATAACTCCACAAATTTAAATACATGGTCGGTCTTTTGGGTATTCCATCACAATCCTTCAAAAACCATTGAAAGGTTTAATCAAAGTGTTTGATATAAATATCAAAAGATTTACACTTTGAGAGTTTTTTCATAATCACTAAAAGCTCCCCCTTAACATGTGCATCGTAATCGTAGTACATGCTAAGTTTAAAGTGCATTGAGTCTATTTTATATGATCACATTTCAGTACAAATTAGATTCAGTTTTAATCATAGTTTAATCATATTTTCTCCCCTTATCCAAAATGTTAATCCCTTAATATTTTGGATATCAATTGATTAAACGTTCGGGGTCAAAATGTTACACAATATCTAATAGGAACATTTTAATGCTCCCCCTCAATATTTGAGGGTATATAAGACAGTGCTGAGTACAATAATTTGATTTTTTTTAAATTTACTAAGAAATTCTTGAAAATTTTGTACTCGAGCACTCCTTAGAATCACCATTAAGTCTACACTACATATATACAAATTCACAAGTTATTATTATATACTACGTTTGACTTATTTTGATGAGGACATCATATGATAAATCATATGGTCCTTTCCAGCAGCCGAAGGTCTCCCCCGTACAATCTCCCACCAATGAATTTTTCCAGGCTCCTTAGTAACCTTCTGTTTCGGAGTTGTCGATCAATAGCCTGGATCATAGCTCCTGCTCTTTCCCTGTCTACATTTCTCCAAACTGTCTGTGGCAAGTACTCTATCCAGATTCGCTTCAGAATATCATCAAAGGCAGACCGAATATCATTGAGTGTACCGTCACTAAACTTGTGTAGTTCATCAATACGCATAAATTTGTTTTTCTTGTCTTTATTCTGGTATATGAAACCTTTGGGATTAGAGTATGCTATATATGGTGTCTATCGTTTAAGATCTGTTGATCCCAAATTAAGATCTATTCCTTAGCTTGTAAAGATTAAGTTACTTTCGATAAATCCAAAACAACTATGGTTGAAACTTTGTGAATACTAAAGAGTATGCGGAATTTACTCTTTAATACTTAGAAGAATATTAATGAAGCAGTAAACTGTATGAAAAATGATATTACTGAAAAGCTTCAATATTATTATCAATAATATGAGTTCTCTGTGTAGTACTAGGGTTTACAACCTTGAAACTATGTATCAAAAATTATATCTCTATTGTACATACAAAACCATAACCTAGGATCTCCTTTTATACACTAAGGAGTCTTTTACAAGATAACTACAAATCTTCTATAATGTTAAAAGTATACGTATCTTTCTAACTATATATAATATACTATAAATAAGTCAATACAAATCTCTTGACACGTCTTTATCTCTTTAGTAGTCTTTAATCTTCATGCAGCAGTCTTAAGTCCTTCAGCAATATTAAGTTAGTACTGGCAGTACTAACTTTCTTCTAGCAGTACTAACTAGTTAATACTGGCAGTTGTAACTTGAGCAGTACTAACTCACTTGTTGATCCCAACTTAAGATCTATTCCTTAGCTTGTAAAGATTAAGTTACTTTGGATATATCCAAAACAACTATGGTTGAAACTTTGTGAATACTAAAGAGTATGCGGAATATACTCTTTAATACTTAGAAGAATATTAATGAAACAGTAAACTGTATGATAAATGATATTACTAAAAAGCTCTAATATTATTATCAATAATACGAGTACTCTGTGTAGTACTAGGGTTTACAACCTTGAAGCTATGTATCAAAACTTATATCTCTATTGTACATTTAAAACCATAACCTAGGATCTCCTTTTATACACTAAGGAGTCCTTTACAAGATAACCGCAAATATTCTATAATGTTAAACTTATACGTATCTTTCTAACTATATAGAATATACTCTGAATAAGTCAATACAAATCTCTTGACACGTCTTTATCTCTTTAGCAGTCTTTAATCTTCATGCAGCAGTCTTAAGTCCTTCAGTAGTATTAAGTGATCTTAGGCCAGTTTTCATTGAAACTGCTCTTGGAGCCATGTTTCTGTAAGCACTAGGGTGAGCCTTTTTAGCAGAATAATTGTAATTTACCCTTGTATAATTATTCCTAGATTCCACCCTTTCCCTTTAATGGTAATTTTAGTTAGTCTGCACATGGTCAAAACTTCCACAGACAAAACATGCTTTATTGTACATCACAAAGTTACTTCCTAGCTGTTGGGACTTCTGGTTATTCTAGTTTATTTGATTTCCCCTAGGACCTTGTAACCTGTACATCTCAACATACTTAACTAGTTTCCTAACTGGTTTTTCTTGTTGTTTAGGTCTAACAAATTCTATCTTAGCAACAGTAGGAAAAACAATTTTCTTCTTTAACTTATCATCTAACACCAACTTCTTAACCATTAGGGCATCAGAAGATTCCCTAACCTCATTAGAAGTATTTTCACTGACATTCTTACTAGTCTTAGGTCCATAGCCTTTAAACTCAGGCTGTTGGAACTCATCTAGACCAGAGTTGGACAAATCAAGGTTTAGGGGTGAAAATAACCCTGTAGGAGGTGGTGGAACAGCATTATAGCTTACAAACCCCAGACCCTTTCTACTTTTATCAGGTATCTGAATCCCTATTAATTTGTCTAGACTCTTAGAAGCATTATAAAATTTTTTAATTTTAAGTTGATTGCTTTCTTTTTCTTGCTTAAGCTTTTCTAACTCACTTTTAAGCATACTAATTTCTTTGACATGGCAGTACTAAGTATGAACACATTTAATTCCCAACAAGATCTGATCTGTAAGTATCCGGCCTTGTGAGGTTGAGCTTCTTTTGATAACTTTTAACACCTAACTGAAGATCTTCCACATGCCTTCTGAGGACAACGCTTCTTGTAAACATTCGCAGTGAGATACCCAAAGCAAGACGTTCCTTAACGTTGAGATTTGTCAGCTTGCCTTGAACAAGAAGAAGCAGCATGTCTTCTATATCTTGAAGGCGAAGTCTATTGTAGTCGCCTTCTTTGAATGTGTATAGCTTGTCGTCATTTCTACGAACAGTGATCCATTCCAAATGTTTGTAATTATGCCATTCGACAATCTTAAGCTTTGTAAAAGCAAGGATTCTGTGTTTGGAGTAGACATCACGAGAAGATTCCCTGTTTACTGCAAATCCATAGAATTGTTGACGTTTTCGCCCCCAGTGAGAGATGCCCCATAATGCATGTTTGTCGTAGACACTCGACACTTGACTCCACATTGAGTTTGGGATGAAGTCTTCAATCCATTTGATGTGTCCATAATCTACAGCCTTTGTCTTTGTCACTGAAGTTGCATAAGTTCGGCTTGAGATACCACCACTTAGATACGCAAGGTCGTTGTTGACGAAGTGATCAAAAGGTATTACTCGACGACCGCGTGAATTAGGTATCAATGGTAAGGTCTTGCGAAGATCATGTGGATATTGATGTCCTTCAGGGTTGTTTTAGTCTAGTTGATCAGTAGTTGCTTTGCAGACTTCTTCAAGGAAATATTCAAGTTCCACCAGACTTTTGCACGAACCTTTCATTAACTCGTATGTTAGACCGACTAATAATTCTGGTGTCAGAGTATCAACTTTGAGTTGATTCATCACGAATGTTGAAAAGTCTAGAGGAGTGTCCATCAGTTCATTAAATGACTCACGAGGATCTTCATTTTGAGCTAAAGTGCTTATCCAAGGTTGAACTAGTCCATGTTTAGTAGGAAAAGTCTTGTTCCAATCACGGTCAGGAGTTGGAGGTTTTGTTGGTTTCTGAAACCAATCAGGATGCTGAGTGGTCACATCAACAGGTTGATCTTCGGTAAATCCTGTATCGAACTCCTGATGTGCGGGTTCTTCCAAGTCTTTGTTAGCGTGTATTGGTTCCCCTGCTTGAGCAGACTTGCCAGTAGATGTGTGATGAGATTTAGACCATTATTTAGACTTGTCAGTTGACTTGGAATTCTTCTCCTTTGGTGCACTGGTTGACTCAGGTTCTTTTCCAGCTCTTCTTCTCTTGGACCCCCCGGTTTGATCCAGCAGAGGGTTCTTCGTCTTCATCCTCATCATCTCGACGTCTTTTAAACGTGATAGTATCTCCATATGTTTCTAGGATGTCTTTGTCAGTTTCATAAGCGTCAACCAGTTCATTATAGAGAGTCTTCTACTGAATTGACCTGTTAATTGATTTGTTATTCTCCATTTTATCAATGAGAATCTTCTTTGGCTCGAGTTCAGATAGGTTAGCTGCTACAACATGGGATGTCTTAGCTTGATTAGATGAACGAGTCAGAACTTCAGCTTCAAGTTGGTCATTTACGAACTTCTTAATTTTCGGCAAAATCTTGGAGAATTGTTCTTTAACTTGCTCTTTGACTTGCTTTTTGATGATTTTCCTCATATTTTCATTAAGTGTATTGATGAAGTCTACATTTTCAGCTTGAGCTTCATCTCTAAGTCTGTCTGACTAAAGTTGCATAACTGTTTTTACGGCTTCATTCATCTTATTGGCAAGGTACGTGTCAACAATACTGGGAATTAAAGAAACAAATGCAGCAAATTGGTTTGTTTACTAGAATTTTGAGAAGTTGTCTTCTAAAGCTTTAACTCTATCTTCAAACTTGAACAAGGAACCAAAGGTTGGAAGATTTTGTAGGGAGGTACTTGGAATAATTGTTGGTGTGGGAACAGGTGTTTGTTGCTAAGGTTTAATGAAAGGAATGGCTAGTGGAGGAAATGGTGTTACAGATGAAGGAGGCATTTCAACATTCGTGGAAACGGGAACATCTACCAGAGATGTTGACTCAGTGTTTAGATTAATAATAGAGTCAATACCTGTATCCGGATTAGGGATGAGCATGTTTGAAATGAAGCCTGATGAAACAGAAGAACTCAACTGTTGACCTTCAGGAGTGGCAGCTGTTATAATCACATGAGTATCTTCTGTTACTTGAGTATTTTGAATATTGGTATGTGGAGCATCTGTCATTTCAGTATCTCTTCCTTCCAGATTGATGTTCACGTCCATGTATAATTTATTTGCTTCTTCCTCTTCATTTGTCTGTTCTTCATCTAGTTCTTCTTCCTCAACATTGACTCCTTGAGTTTAGTCATCATATGCTTCATCATCAGACCACTCTTCTTCTTTATCTTCTTCATCTTATCGTTCATTTTCATCAAAAGTAGACAACTTGGGATGAACAAGGTCGTCATCATCATTGTCTGATTCAGTCTGTTCATTGTCATCATCTTGATCATCATCACCTTTATTATCAGCATTGTCATCATTCTGATCATCATCATCTTCATTATCAGCATCGTCATTATTTTGATTATTATCATCTTCATTATCAGCATCGTCATCATTTTGATTATCATCATCTTCACTCATATGCACTTCATCATCATCATCTTTGTCACTGGAATTCTAAGAAATATGTTCATTATCAGAGTTATATGTAGGTACATTGGGAACCCCTGGTATAACACTAGTTCCTTCATCTGTACCTGACCCGCTAGCGTGAGAGTTGTGAGTCTGTATCAAGCTTCTTTTGGTGGCCAGCTTTATCTGTTCAACCTCAGACAATGCAACCTCATATAGCACATTTAAGCCTTTTTCTTTTGACATTGTTGTTGGTTGCTTCTTCTTGATAGGTTTAGCCACCTTTGTTGAAGTCTTGATTCTATTGCCATTAGAAGCTTGAGTAGACTTCTTCTTAGGAGATGATTCAGAATCAACTTTATTCTTTACATACTTAAGTTTTGGAATCTTATCACCAGTAGCATAAGCATGATAAGTCTTGTAAGCTTCGGACTCCAACATGGCTTGGTTGGTCAAGTATTAAGGAAGAATAGCACCGTATATCTGCGTGTCCTGATGTTTAAAGATAACTCTTATTATGGTGAACATGAGGTCATCCCTGGCAGTGTGCCAAAACATCTTGTTTCTCCTTGGTATTGACAGATCCTTTGCCATGAAGTAGTCTACAATGACTTTGGTAAATCGTGGATAATACATGTCATTGTTCTTCATAGAGTTCTTGTTCTCCAATTGATACACCAAGTCTTCCCACAGCAGGTAGACATAATCAACATTCTTGTTATGATACATGCCCTAAAGAATTTGAGCACGTGACAATCAAAGACTTTCCAAAGTAGCAGTTTTTCAACTTAGACTCTTATTGATGATAGCAGCAAATGATCTCCATGTGATTAACATTGACATCAGATAAAAACTTGATCTCACCAGTGTGTCCAAGATCTCTAATAAAAGAGAGAATTTCCTCTTCAAAAGGAGGATCTTTAAATTTTTGACCTAGGAGTTTAGGGCAAATCTAGAGCATATCTTTGAAGTTGTCAACATTAACAGTATGGCTTTTGCCATTCATCTTGAAATGAAGTGAAGAATGATGTCTGGTAGAAGTGACCCAAAACTCTTGCATGTAGATTTCTGGTACATCAGCAGTGATCTCAAATGCTTTGTAGAAGGAAGTGAGCTTAAGAGCGTCTAATACCACTTGAAGAGTAGGTTCATTGGAATTGAGATTGGAGCTTAGTCGGAGATTGCATTTCCCTATCTTAAGATGGTTAGCAGGAGCGACTAAATCATCATCCAAAGCCTTTTATTGAGCACTTGTGGTATCCATGATTCTGCTAAGAAAGGATCAATACAACTTATGTTTGTACAATACACTATAAAGACCTTTCAATTGAGCACTTTAAGATGATTCATGATGCAAAAATTTCTTAAGGATTGGGTTCTCTAAGACTTTTAACACATTTTAAAATCTTTCCATTTAAATGACAACTTAAGCTAACTTAACTTGGTTAGAGTGAATAATTAACCAATTTTAATTAACTCCCTAATTAAGATTTTAAATCATCTTTTAATTTGGAAATTTAATCTTAAGTGTTTTTGGTCTTGAAAGATAAATTGTTTTTCTAAGGGAAAAACTAGTTGTTTGGTTCACAAAGGAAAACGAGTTGTTCGGTTCTAAAAGAAAAACTAGTTGTTCGGTTCACAAAGGAAAACGAGTTGTTCGGTTCTAAAAGAAAAACTAGTTGTTCGGTTCCAATATGAAAACTAGTTCTTGGGTTCCCAAACAAAGCTAGTTGTTCGGTTGCTTAATAAGTCTAGTTGTTCGATTCCTTATCCAAGCTAGTTGTTCGGTTCCTTAACCAGACTGGTTGTTCGGTTCCTTTATGAAAACTAGTTGTTCAATTCCTTAACAAAACGAGTTGTTCGGTTCTTTAATAAATCTAGTTGTTTGGTTCCTGAAGACAAACTAGTTGTTTGGTTCCTCAAGATAAACTAGTTGTTCGGTTCCTAAAGACAAACTAGTTGTTCGGTTCCTTAAGACAAACTAGTTGTTCGGTTCCTTGAGAAAACAATTTGTTCGGTTCCTTAAGAAAATATTAGTTGTTCGGTGCACTCATAAATTTTAGAAACATGACGTTTTAAATCATTCAAACTTGTTGCTCTAGCATTCTAATCATGAAGATAACATTTATGATTATTATAACAATCTTTAAGCCACAGTTTCATCAATAATAATAAAAAAACAAGCACGCATAAACATTTTAGCACATATATTTAACAAACTACAAACAAGAGTAAGTTTATATGGCTCATTAACATTCAATGATGAGAATACAAGCATCGTAGCATAAAACCCTCAAACTTTAAACATCCACACTCAAAAAAACAAAATTTTCAAATCATACTATTGATCATATCACATTCATATGCTAAACATACACAAAACTAAATTAAGCAAGTCTTCTATACTCTAATGCCATCAAAACCCCTTAAAAAATTGAAGATTTATACACTTTTAATTTTGAGAAACCCTAATTCAAAAATTAGGGTTTTCGAGTTCAAAAATGGATGAAATCGCAATTCCTTCAAGGTATGAGATGTATAGGAGGTGTAGAACAAATTATTAATTATACCTTAAGCGTGATAACAACTGGAAATGAGAACTAGCAATGGCGATTTCGAATGGTTTGGGAGGAGGGAGAAAATTGCACAGTATGTGTTCGTATGTGTGAGAAAGACGAGTGGGGTAGGTGAGGTTATAAAACAATTTTTGTTTTGAACATATTCACTCCCTAATGTTTAAGATCTTTTCCACTAACCAACTATAAGTTTATTTAGGCATTCTAAGTTAACACATTGGCACAAATAGTCCTTGTAGTTTTTAACTAGCATACCTAACCAC
>BQNB010162154.1:0-10687 GCA_026074375.1 Tanacetum coccineum | reverse complement strand
TAAGCAGAACACCGCAGATATAGATCCTATAATGCAACTATATGAAGGTTCTTAGGTTATAGTCTAGGCCAAACTACCTAGTTCTCTATAACATTGGCTATGATTACCAATCTGTCACACCCTGACTTAGGCGGAAACACGAGGTGTAACGGAGAATTGATTATCATAACACAAGATACAAGATAGAGAATAACTAAAATGCATTCAAAAAAGTGTCGTGGCATTCTCCGACCCCCAAGTAAAACTTAAGTGAAGATACGTCAAAGAACCCATCACATAGTCTCAAAGCTTAAAACTAAATTTCCAACGCAGGGATGATACTAGTCTCAAAATAACAATCCCCAAAATGCTTAAGTTCAAATAAATTTCAATGCAAGATCTCTCAAATTATGATCCATATAGGATGCTCTTAATGTCTGCTAAAACTTGCAACTTGACTTCACTAATCATTAAAAAAACCTGAAAATGATACTCGAAAAGGTCAACATAACGTTGGTGAGCTTGTAGGTTTGACAGTAAACCCAGTTGTTGTACCATACTTTTAAGTAGTGGACATTTGTGCAATATGACAGTGAATACATGCAACAAATTAGATTCTAACATAGCACTCTATGCTATAAAAGATCCATAGATGCACAACAACATAGATACCAATGCACGCAAAGTTCTAAGCACTTAGTTTACTCGCACCTAAAGCCTACCAGCTGGAGCTATACATAAGGCGGAAGATCCACAAGTTCACAAGATTCACAAGATCACAAGAGCACAAGATCACAAGATAAGATCCACAAAGTAAGTTCAACCAAATCTCATGTCATTCACATAGGAGTCAAAGGCACATAGCATTGTCCAAAAAGATAAAAAGTTTCGCACAGTAATGAAAACAAGTTCAAAACAGATTTGAGTATCATTTTCCCTAACGGAAAAGAGTTAAAAAGTGGGGCTACGAGAACTCACCTTAAACAAAAGTGATAGGTAGCAAGATTAAGATCAAACAAGCAATTGCAACGACGTTCGGTCACGACCTAATCCAGTTAATGTTCAGTTTTAGATATACGCTCCAAAAGTGTTTTCAAGGTCGATGCATAGAGGTCAGATGCATTGTACGGTTACCCTTAACGTTATCAGTGGTGTGATGGTTGACGACTTAGTTTCAAAAATAACATGTTCTAGTTCATACCTTAGTATAATATACATATACTATTTAAGTATCAATAGTTAAGTAATATAAGAAGACTCATATAATAGGTATTTAGGAATATACTTCGGTAAGTCCATTCGGTAACCTGAATTACTTTAATTATATGTATAGTTATAGGAAAAAGAGACGCTTATTTATACTAAACGACTTGGAGAAGTTTCATAATTTATAATTATAAAATATATATTTTTCGTCTTTTAGTTGACTTAGTAAAATAATAATATTTTATTATTTTGTCGTAAAAGTAATTTTTGAGTAAAAATCTAAGTATAGAATTTTTACAAAATTTTGGCATGACCCGTTCGTTAATACAATGTATTCCAAGGTTTCAAACCTTAATTTCAAACACTTTTTCCTAATTTTACCATTTTCCGACATAATGCCAAAAATATATATTTCGCAATGTTTACCAAAACACGTTTCCTCAAACGACTAATTCACATATAAGAAATTATATAAGTATGTTTCACTTTCAAAAATCCGTTTTAATCACGTAAAGCGACTCATTTTCGCTTATTGGGCCTTAAGGCCCAATAAAGGCCCAAAACATTATTTTCAAGTTCTAAGATCCGATTTAGGTCCAATATCATATATAATATCAAATATAAGTCTGAGAAATAAACCACAACACAAGTCAAGACTCACGGACCAAGACTAAGCCAAGGTTTGGCTTGTCTTAATGGGTCGTGGCCCCTTTAAGCTAAAAATAAGCTATTCGTAGCTTATTTTCAAACCGTTAAGCTTCGTTAGGCCTTAAATATCATACTAAGCTATAACCAAAAGCCACAAAAATAATCCGGACCACAAAAAGACCACAATAAGCTATGGTTTATTGGGCTTTTTGGGTCGTGGGTTACAATAAGCCCAAAAACAAGTCCATTAAGCTGTAATTAAGCTAATAAGCTTCTTAGTTCATTTAGATACCAAAATAAGTTACCAAATAAGCTCACAAAAATAAGATACCATAAATAAATAACCACAACCAAGTTTCTTTAAACCCTTTGTTCCAACCGAATACCATTAAGCCCAAAATAAGTTGAAAATGCTTATTTTTAAGCTAGGCAATATATAAGCTACTTAGCATACAAATGTTTTTCAACCATCACAACCACGACATAAAAATGATAAACCCTTATTCCCTTTTTATTTATGTTCGAACCAAAAACGCACCCTTAATGGGTTTCCGTAAAATTTTCGTGTTTGATTTTTAGAAACCGCAGCGTACACTAGCTTCTACGCATCATTAGACACTTAAAAGTACAAGTTAAATCAAAATTAAGAAGACTTACAAAGAGGGTTTTGAAAGTGAGTTAAGACACGATCCGACAACCCAAACGTTGTTTAAATGATAACCCAAATACTAGAATCAACCCAATACTCTTAAATCTTCATATTCTTGATCAAAGTTGAAAAACAAATGTGTTTGCGTGTGGGTTTAAATTTGGACGAGCAAACCAAAAGAGAAAAAAATAAAGAAAGTTTATGAAGATAAAAACGAGAAATGCATGTGTGTGTGTGTGTGTGTTTTTGGCTTAAACCTTAAGATCATATGGGTACAAGAGGGGACCAAAGACAAAAATTTCATGACCCACATGTCCCCTAAGGGACTTGAACCCATGGTGGTATCCAAAGGGATCCCGAGTTGCTTGTTTTGTGTCGGTTTTCTTTAAAACTTATTGATCACGACTCTAAAATGTTACCCAAAGTTTCCTAGTATTTTTAATAAACTTAAAAATACTTTTCCAAGAATCTCGAATATATACACGACACATTTCACCGTTAAATTTTCTAAATTTGATTTGAACATTAACGGACGTGTCCAGACTCGATATTAGGCATTTCAAGCTATTTACGGGGCAAACCTCCCGAAACACAATCAACATAGATAAAATCCTCTAAAAAGGATTAACACAAGCAACACAAACATAAGATAATCAAGATCAACATTTATTCACTGTCGTCTACACGGTAACTTGTTCTAACGGAATGACAAAAGTAAAAAGTCAAAGGACTAAATTAGAACATACATTTTCAGAAAAAAGGGCAAGGGTTACACTTATTAAATCATATCTATTGTATTTACGCTAACTTATCTAATTACTAAGCTAGTATTTAGTTTATTGGACTAACCAACAAATGGGCAAGCCTATTGTAGGCCCATACGCTGGCCATATAGAGGGATCGGCGGGGATAAGAGCTAGAGAATTGGTCATATCTTGTATCTGAGAAAATAAATAGTTACCAAAAATTCTCCTCCCTCTCCTCTCCCTAAAAGTGACGGCACATAATTAAATCCCATCTAGGGTTTTAGTTTTTGATCTACTACCTTGGATCTAGAGTAGTTTAAGGCATAAAGAAAGGTTACGGGTTGTTAAAACTAGCATCAAGGTGGTATACATTGACGTGTAGTGTGGTTCTACATAAAAGTGATCTCCTTTTGAGAACTTAGGTTTTGGGTATTGATCGTGTGGTGAGAGTCTCCTTACGTGCCTACCGAATTACGCTACAAAGATATACCGTTATCTAGTTTTCATTCAATTAATCATATGTCTATATGGATCCGTTGATAGGTGATTTATCCTTTGCGTTTATATATTAATTACATGTTATTTATTTGTAAAATCACCTATAGTGGTATCACGAGCCATCATATGATGTCATAAGATTATCGCGTATGCATAATTGTGGCTAAAACGCGTGTTTTTGATGGTTTTGTAAACTATTTTAAAACAGCCCCTAGGGCTCATTTATCATGAAAAATTCGACCCTAAGGATGTTTTAAAATCTGTGATTTTTGATCTCATAGCCACGGTCTATGCATACTTATATTGGTTTACTTATCGGGTACGTGTTTTATGACCTAAATCAAATGTTTTCGGACAATTCATGAATCGATTTAAAACAGACCTTTGGGCAATTTATCTATGATTATATGGTAATTAAAAGGTATTAAAAATTACGTTTAATGACCCTAAGGCCATAGGTTACACGTACGAATTGAGGGTTTAATTCTTTCTAATTAATTTCTTTGATTTCGTTGGCTAACAATTTATTTCTTGTCATTTATTTTGTTTCCATGGAAATACATGCATGTTTGGCCATGGACTTAGCCAACATCTTGTTTATTATTGATATGAAAGTATTATTATGTTTCGTATGAAAAGCCTATGAAAGCCTAGAGCATTCGTGAATTGATTCGTATGTATTTGCATTTATTTTTAGTTTTGGGTTTGCCATTGTTTTGGCTTCATTTGTATGTATTTAATATTGATTTTTTTCATTGTTTGGTCACATTACAGTAGTTAGATGATAGGTAAAGTGTACTTAGTTTTCAAATTATTGTAACCGTTGCTTGGAATGGAATGGCGAAAGAGTTAAATTCGGACCTGCTAGTGACCTGTACTAAACGTTGATTTCTCGAAGTTCTGTATGGTGTTGGAAGCTGGATTTTTTTTAGGTTTACAACTCATGAGGCTACAACTTCTTCAACTGGAGCTCAGATTGGGGAAGACTCCTTCTAGGAGGTTCAGGCCCTTAGAGTGAGCTGAAAATTTCTGGCAGATTTTGGAATTTTGTTCACTTAGAGTTCCATTTGCTCTTGATAGGTCTTGGAGCAAGTGAGAGCCCTCCTTGTGGTTGTCTTGGCTTGTTCTTAGTTGAATCCTTGGTTCTCGTGATGGCTCACGAGACCAAGCATAGGCTTGTTCTTAGTTGAATCCGATCAATGTTGGAAGAAGAAGCTTCCACTCTCCAACGGAAGAAAGGATATTTCACTTGACGTAAAGGCCTTTTTGAAGCACAGAAAAGGTGGTCGTCCTCATGAAAACCCTCCTGTACTTTTACAAGAAAAGAATAATCAAAGAGGTATCATATTGGTAGGATCAGCCCCGTTAGGCACTTCTGTTTTTGTATTCGTTGTATTGATTTGTATGATTTGTGTGATTTGTGTCGGTTTTTTTCAAATTCATAAGAAGAAAACAAGAAACCCACACCGAAGTAGTAAATCTGTTGAAACACATTTACCTCACTTTACGTATCAAAAGCTAGTCAAAGCAACTGATGGGTTCAAAGATGAGCTGGGGAAGAGGGCTTTCGGGATAGTCTATAAAGGTGTGATAGGGGCAAGGACCGTGGCCGTAAAAAAGTTGCGAACCATGGATCAAGATGCTCAGAAGGAATAAAAAACCGAGGTCAAAACTATGGCAAAGACTCATCATAAAAATTTGGTGCAGCTTCTTGGATTTTGTGATGATGGTGACCAACAGCTACTGGTGTACGAGTACATGATCAATGCCACTTTGGCAGTCTTTCTCTTTGGAGAAACGAGACCAAGCTGGAAACAGAGGAGTGATATTGGTGTAGGCATCACAAAAGGACTTGCATACCTCCGTGAAGAGTGTAGCACACAGATCATCCACTGTGACATAAAGCCTCAAAATATACTTCTTGATGAATACTACACTGCCAAGATTTCTGATTTTGGTTTAACAAAGCTTTTGATAATTAATCAAAGCCGTACAGATACCGAAATAAGAGGAACGAAGGGATATGTTTCTCCTGAATGGTTTAGGAACACCCTCATCACGGTTAAGGTTTATGTCTATAGCTTCGGCGTCTTGCTACTGGAGATCATTTCATGCCGAAGGAGTGTCCATTTCGATAGTGATAACGAGGATGCGGAAGTTTTAACAGATTGGGCATGGGATTGCTATCAAGAAAGTAAATTGGATGCATTTGTTGGGAATGATTTAAAGGAGTTAGACGAGTTCAAGAAGCTGATGACATTTGTGATGGTTGCTCTTTGGTGTGTCCAACAAAATACTTCTTTGAGGCCAACCATGAGGAAGGTTATCCAAATGCTTGAAGGAGCTGTTGAAGTCACTAAACCTCCATGCTCATCCCCTTTCTCTACCTCAGTAACTCGTACTACGTATTAAATCTCTTGGTCATGATATCCTGGTATACCTGTTGTATATATATTTACTAGCTTAAAGACCCGTCTAACGTCGGGTTATGTTTAAAGAGTTATTTTTTAAGAAATATAGTGTGTGAATAACCAAAAAAAAAATAGACTTGCGGGTTTTGCGGGCGGCATCTAAAACATGTTTTATTAACAGCAATCTATAAAAATATTGAGCCATACATGTAGGTGCATATGGCTCTAATCATTCAATGGATTAAAAACTGTATCTATAACAATAACTGTACAGTTTTGAAATTTTAGACCCATTCAAATCGTTTCCATTCAAGTGAAGATACAGAGGATTCGTCACATGTATATACCATCAAGTTATTGTAGGGCTGAATTCCAAAGATATGAAGCATCAAACCATTAACGGAGCTGCGATATATCATCCTTAAATAAACTCAAACCTCAAGTCACATTCATTCACTATATTCCCGTCTTTTTTTTCCTGCAAGAAAGCCCCAAGCAAATAATCATTAATAAAAACTAACAAACTCATAAAAAACATTATACAACCAACAACAAAATTCGTACATGTAAACCTTGAATCATGGTTACTGAAAAATGAGTACAGTAAATCCTGAAAAAGGAAAAAGCAACAACCAACCTGGAGTTATCGTACGCAGGTTCGCCAACTACCACGAAGTGTCTTCTAGAAAGATGGAATGACAGAGGTGGACAGACGGATGTGGGCTAGTATGATTAGGCCACTGGGATCAGGCCATGTATGTAGCACTGTCATCTGCACTGTTATACATAAGCTTGTCAATTGAAAGTGATTAGCTAATGATATCAGAACATCGTGCGTGTAAACAATAGGAGTATATGAAGTACTTACAGATTGTTTGTTGTGGTGTACAGATGGTATCTGCAGGAGTGGTTACCATGGCGTCAGGCTCTTGGACGATGTGAATATTAGATGGAATAGTTCTTTTGTTACTTGGAGATCGTTCAGGACCAAAAAGGTGCAGGTACTGGTGTTTGCTGTTTAAAGTACCTGGTGTGCATAAAGGGTTGCATCTAATTCCACCAAGGCCAATTTGAACCTGAAGTACCAGCGCGTTTGGAATCTGTGGAAAACAAATGAAACGGCTTTCAAAAATTTATCACCAACGGCAAACAATAACTATGCCATAAAGGTAAAAGTTATTTGTTCAAAATTGTAACATATTGTTTAGAAAAGTAAACCATGACTTCTTATACAAAAGGCTGAGGAATCTGTATACAGATGGGGACTTCCAAAGCAGCCAAAGAAGTACGACTCTACTTACCATTGGGTGAATTGATATAATGACAGAAAGTTCTCTGAAATGGTAGTATTTCCAGCAAGATTTTAGTGCAAAACCTACCATCACACCACGATAATTATGGATTTTACCCTCAAAGCAACTATATCGTACTACTCCGTTGCTAATATTCTGTCAGCAACCCAAAACTTTAACGATACATTAGTTGTTGGCCAGCGAGCTCTTTTGACAGCAGCTTGTATATCAGAATCACCCATGTGGTTGCGCGATCTATCCTAGCAAGGTGTACACTGAATGTGAAAGTGAGTATAAAGATCCATACCTATAAAATTTCATACATCAAAATATATTATTCTGAATAAGACCATTCTAAACGACTATGTGGTTGCTGAAAGTTTGTTTACAAAACAATTTCTAATAGGGGTGTTTGGTTGCTGAACTTTTATGCAGGATTTTGTGTTTAAGGGGGTTGTTTAGACAAAAAAAATCATTTTTAGTGATTATTTTAAAATAAACAGTTTAAGTACACAGAAAACCTAAAGAATTACAGCATCTCTTTGAACCTTCTTACATTATAAAGTTCTTTTTAATGAAAATATACAAAGTGTTTGGAAGGAGACAGTACCTTATAAAGCCTGATCCAATAAGCTTGATGGCAGCAATCCTATTCTTTTTATTTGACTGTATTGAACATGTCCTGCACCGGGTTTTGATATCAAAAGTTAAGAAACGACATAGGTGACAATGAAAAAAAATATACAACTGAAGAGGAGTTTGCACCTTCAAATAGTCAAGCACACCACAACTTGGATCTTCCCTTTTTCTCTAAAAAAGAAAGTGTAGCTCTATTTTCCAAAAGTATCTTCAGTTTTGCAATAATGATCCACGACACACCAAATTTGAGCATAATCATTTATTGCACCTCAATTTGGTGAATCGTGAATCATTATTGAGGTGCAAAGAATGTTTAGGCTCAGAACTGCAATAAATGATTAGGCTCGGAACTGCAAATATACAGGCAGTGCGAACACCCGTCATGACTGCAACCACAATCCACGTGTGGTTACCTCGCCAAGATACGGGAATCGATACACTATGCTCTGAAAGAATATAGATGCAGAAAGTTATCATCATTGCCTTAGCAAATTAACGAACAAATAATTTCAACCGACATTGTTAACGGTTCTGACGAAACACGGCATGGCTGCAAACACAGTAGGTTGCCCTGCCAAGATCCGCGCGTCAGAAAACTACGTTCAGAATAAATGTAAATGCAGCATACTATCGTCATCGCCTCACTGAGTAAACAAATAAATAAGTTCACTCTATATGGACACGTACCCTCAAAGAAACCGGTAGGATAGTGGGAGAGAGTTGGGCCTCAGGCCATTTGTTATAGATTTGGCCGGGTCAACACGGGTCACTTTCACCCGGATGGGTCGGGCGGGTATAACCCGATTGCAACCGGACTTCCCAACAAATGTATAGTTTTAAAATATGCTAAATAGCATCACGCTCCACGTCAAAATACTGCCGTTTTGATTATGGGCTCATTTTGGCCCATATTTTCACCTTTGCTGCCATGTGATGTTTCAGCAAAGCAAACACTTACAAACTACCAATAAAGATTTGGCTCAGGTTTGCGAGTGCGGGACCAGGTAAAAGGTCATTCGACTCGTCATGGCTGCAAACCAGTCTCACCTTTGGGTATCAACATCGTCACACACCCATCACTATCGTCACACGCAATTAGTAGCGGCAACGAAAGGACGGTGACATCGAAGAACCGCAATCCGAATGTATAAGCAAGCCCGAACCATAATTCTTAATTTTAAGCAAAGACAACAACAATCTCGATAACAATATTAGCTTTTATTTTTACATAGGTTTCTATGGGCTTATTTTGCAGCTTGTCAGCGTATGACCATCATCACGCACCCAACACTATTGTCACTAACAAACCCACATAAACAAAAAACATGTCGGACCAACGGCATGGTATAGAAGGCCACCTTTCTTGCTTACGCGTTCGTGGAGGTTGGTGAGGCGAGAGATTCTCGCACTCAACCATTCGTCCACCCTACGCAGCAAGAGTAATCTCAAGGGTCTCAACAACCTTACCTCATACAATTTCAAAGTGCTTACAAATTTACCAAAACTGGTAAAATAAGTTTTCCCCAAAACAGGTAAGATTTGAGAGGAATTGTTTTGATTTCTGAATCGTGATTTGTGGTATTAATGGTATTAATCTTGTGTGATTAATATTATTGTAACTGTTGCTAAAAATAGGGTTAATTACAATAATGGTGGCGGACTTTTTTCTACAAGATGAAACGATGGAAAAGTGTTGTAGAATTTTTGTTTATTTGGTTGTTGTAGCTTGTACTTTTCAAATATGAGACTTAATGAGAGCGCAACACATAGAATTCATTAAATGCAACTTGCTTAAAAGACTTGTAAAAAAACTTATTTTATTATATAATAAAATAAAATAGATAGATACTCTTTCTAACTATGAGATTTTCTTAGCATCATCTTCAAACATATTATTGTAAAATCTCCATACTTATATGTAGTCTGATTTAACGACGTTGTTTTCTGTTTGGAACACAGACAAGTTGTTTTCTTAATTGAATAAGTTATCTTGATGTAATTAGAAGAATCTATTTGTATAACGATGATTACTACATTCACATAAAAGCCCATATGAATCAAAGTCGTATCACTTTGTTGTGCAAATTAACTAAATGATAAATCTCAACTGTTATTATAATGTGATGATTTTTGCAAATGTTAAATGATCAACGGAGTTCAATATTGTTATTCTCATATAATTATCTTCTTAGTCTAACAACATGAATCACCACTACCCCAAAAAAAAGGTCATTCTGCCGGTTTGGGCTGACCCGATGTTTTTTCTGTCTATTTTCCTTTAAATTTTATAATCAACTAATTTATTAGTCTTAAGAACAATTACCTGTTGCTAATTATCATTTGAAAGAGTGAGTAACTTTGAATATTATCATTTAGTGACACTGTCACTAAACTATGCATCATTGGAAGGCATTTTTTCGAGGCTTATATTAAACTGAATTCATTAAACAAGCCTCTTAGGACGAAAGCGTCTAGAGGTCTTGGGTTCAAATTCTGGGAAGAGAATTAATCCTTCATTGGCCACGGAGGTTCATCTGCGCCGACTCCGTACTATCGAATAATTATTCCCCCATTGGCCATGGAGGTTCACCTGCGGCGACTCCGGGCTATCGGAAAGGG
>BQNB010162153.1:0-14596 GCA_026074375.1 Tanacetum coccineum | reverse complement strand
TTTCCGCCCCTATAGGGGTGTGTTTTAGTGGGATGAGTTTTTTTAAACTTGTCCCACATTTTGTAAATATGGGTATTATCAAAGTCTGATATTTAAAAAGGTACGCTACGTAAAGGTTTTACGTAAAATACAAAAAATGCACGTAACACGAAAAATAAAAACAAATGTAATAAAATTATTTCTACGCCATGTTGAAAATATAAACGTCAATGCTTAATGTAGCATTTGCCGGTTCTTCGTAAACGTTACGTAAATTACAAATGCAAGCCCTAATTCTCACGGTTAGTCGTGAGTTCATATCTCAACATAAAATTGAATAATATATTTAATACTCGAGAATAAAATAACGACCTGAAATTGACGGATTGTCACATGTAGAGTCTTAAGATTATTAATTTGTAATTAAACAATAATCCGACACATAAACAAAAACTATACTTTTACAAATGAGACAACTACTTTAGCTAAAACCCGTCAAGAAAACAAAATACTAAATTATAAAATATTATTTTATAATTCCCGACTAATAGACAAAATAATAACTTTTGTAAAAACTTTAAAAATGTCATTTATCTAATTCGAAACTTTAAAACGTGTGTTTACTTTTATGCAAGTTTTAATTATTTTTCTCACGTCTCTTATATAATACTTTTCTTATATAAAATACATGCAGCTATTATATACACTTCGAATTATTCTTTTGGTTGCTTAACTTTGTGATATAATTCAAGCTATGAATTATATACTTGTTCATTTTTCATATGTAATATATACTAGGTATATATAGTACATACTTTAACTTGTTCTTCGACTTTTTTTATTCATTGTACTTTATAATACTCGCCACGTATTATATATTTTTCTTGTCTTTTATATGTAATATATACGGAATATATTACGTACTTTGCTTTTACCTTTCGATTTATTTTATTTAACCAACCACCAAACTATTACAACTTGAAATCTAAAGCTTTTATCAACGTGTCGCGTTGATGTAACTATCCACCGGAAAACCCAAATACATCATCCTAAATTAGTGGGACATAGCCGTTAAGATAAGCCGCAAATTCTTGGTCGAGTCGTTCCAGTTTTCATTGTGTTTTGCCTAATATTTGCATTTCTGCAAATTGTTCTGCAACATCGAGGTGAGTTCATAGCCTAACTTTTTACTTGTTTTATATTTACCTTATAACTTTTAGGGTGAGAAACATGCTCGTTTACAAACTTGATTACATTAATGAATTCAAACTCATTTATATGTTCGTTACAAACTCGTTTATATGATTGATATCACACTCTTTCTACTTATGGATACAAGTACTTAAAGCTTTTACGAATACGATGGTTACTTTTTCTTTGGACACAAGTGCTCTCTTGAACTCTTACGTGTTTACGTGTTTGCCTAAGTTACCCTATTGCCATGAAGTCCCCACTATCATGAACCATTAATTTCTTGACCGGAGGTACCGGTCGAGTAAGCGCGAATGCTGGGAATTGATCTATTAGGATTGAACTCCCTCGTCCGAGTAGATAATAATGCACTACCATGTAAACGGACGCATTTCATTTAAGGAACTAGGTGTTTGGCAATGCACCTACTGGGGCACCAACTTATAACAACGTATACTTAAGGCTTCGGTGTCATGAGCTTAGCGCAACGTAAATACTTTTTTGTTAAGTTGTATCTGTTATAACTATCGCATACGTTTTGAAATCTTGTGGTCTATAATACATTTGTTTAATGTTTCTAAATAATAAATGCTTTTCATGATACTACTAGTAAGGCAGTATTCACTTAACCTTTTTGATCCTCGTAAATGTTTTACTTAAACCTTTGAATTCACCAACTTTATGTTGACCATTTTTAGCATGTATTTTATCAGGTACGTAGCTTTGGACCTCTTTGACGTGCTATGTGGTATCTACGAGAAATATGATACTATTTATCAAGACTTTATTTCTCATTCATACTCGTTGTCTTTTGAAAACTAAATTATGCTTCCGCTACAGTTTACTTACGTTTCCGCATTCCTTAATATCATTTGAAATCTTGAAAGACTTATCTATTTTTATTAAATGCAATGAGTTATGATTTTCAAAACGTCCATTAGTGGTCGTTCCATTTGCCTTGAGTTTGAATTATTATGACGTCATGCCCTCGGACACGTATTCCATCCAGGCCCCGTCTGGGGGTGTGACAGATTGGTATTTATAGCCAAGGTTATAGAGAACCAGGTAGAATATATAGGTCTGGTCTATAACCAGTATGTGATCCTTACGTGCTTTTATGTGTTCTTTATACGTGTTTTTGCTATGGCATATACGTGAGAACCATTTTGCTTTGAACATGCTATGTTATGGTTTACCTTTGCCATGCGTTTATAGTTCCTTGCGTTTATGTTGCGTTGCATTTATTTTTTCCCTTGAGCTCTACTTTGCTATAAGCTTACGTTTGTCTTTTCTTTGCGGTTATCTTTTCTTTGCGGTTACGTTTGCCTTATGTATATTTCCTTATTTACTTATATGAAAGTTGTCTATATAAATATTAAACTTTTCTAAGAAATTGTGTGTTACACAATGGTCTCACTTATTTTTGTCTTCACAAACTTTTACAATATCGTTTTACACGAAACCCGTCATAGTTTTGTTTACATGGAATTATGTGTGAATCTAAGTATTACATGTCTTGTATGGGCGGGACTTGTAATAGGAGGATTGATATGATAATTTTTATGCTAACTCATTCATAAAGACCTTTATCTTATTTACTTTAACCGTATACTCATCAACTATTTTGAACTCTATGTTGATCTCCCCTGATTGTTTTACTCCCTGTCTCCGAAGATGAGTTTTAAACACCCGTCCCATACTCAATAGAGCACCTGCATCGTTATGTTATCCACCACCTTAAAAGTTATGTGAGTACGCATATTGCAATGGAAATTCTTAAGTAGGATGATTTATAATCTCTTTATTTGAATGGATTGTGATGCCTCTACATTTAAATAAATAAATTGTAAATCACCGAACCATAAGTTTATCATTTCTTACTTACATAAATTTGGACGCTTCTTTATGTAAATAATAAATTACAAATGAGTGGGCTATTAGTATCCGATATGACATGAGTATAAACTCAAACCCAATAATCACTGGAATCCATTAAAAAGATTTAGAAACACAATAGTGTCTTTACACTCAACAAAAATCTTAAGGCCTCACTTGAACTATCTGATCTCATTCTTAAGTTATTACTTTTGTCGTTATAAATCCTTAAAATCATGAACTGTTTATGGAACTAACAAACTTGTTACACTCTTGAGCTAATGGACTTGGTTCAATCTCGAACTAACAAACTGAGTATAATATTCCACCACCTATCACATAAGCTATCCCACGAGCTCCTCCGATTTGTTGACCTTTATTATGGGGATATTGTTTCTTGAAATGCCCTCACTATCCACATCCCATCACCGTTTATTATAGTTATTGTTATTATGTTTGCTGTTGTTGGGTCCTTGAGCAGTCCTAGCTAGTACAACTTTATCCACTGCAACCTCCCCCCTTAAACAAGATAAGCATCTGTCGATATAGTAGTCGGTTGATTTATTCATTGCAGACCAATAGTACAACAATTTAAGTCATGACACATCCTAGTACTACCTAAGTAAGTTGAATACTTACATCCTTTAGCATCGTCCGATGTTAACCATCAAACCTTACAGATTCTAGAAATTAGACTCCGCCTTTAAACATTTAAAACTTTATATAGACATACCCGCGCGACTACACTTTTTTCTTTGATGTTTTCATTATTAAGAGACTCATTATAACGCGTTTATATCAATCATAAAACTGGTAATGATAAATTTTTCTAAAAATACCTATTCCGATGGGTTAAATATCTTGGTCAAACCTAGCCAAAATTTATGAAGTGTCGAAACATCAAATTTTGCTGAATAAAGTTATCAACACCATGTTTAAAACTGGGTTATTAAATCTTAAATCTTTTCTTAGCCACACAATCGGTTAACTCAGATCGAATCCTGGGACGGGATTCCTTTAAGGGGTAGGTACTGTAACTACCGGCAATTTTCAGAACTTTAAATGACTATTTTACCCTTTGACCTTTTGGGTCTGACTTGACTTTTGACCTTTTGACTTTTTATTGTCATGTAAAAACAATTACCACGTAACCAATAATTTTTCGGAACTTATTTTAATAATAAATAATAATTATTATTACATATTTCTCATTTATAAATTTCTTTTTCAATCTCATTTGGCTTGAAAATGAGAAGATTTTAATTGTGAAAACCGCACACAACGCGTATCGACACGATAATAATTAAATTATATCTAATTTTCAAAGTTTATTTAATAAAAATATTAAATAAATTATTTAACATTTTATTTCAAAAACATTTGTTAAAAATGTGAATTTCAAATTAAAGTTTTATTTTACAGACAAAGCTTGCCCGTGATACCCGATGACTACACAAATAAATAATAAACATTTTAAATAAAATTTATAAAACAATTATGAAATACTAGTCATGTAAATACTCACTTTTCATAGAAAATTTATTTTGAATGCAATGGTGTAATTTTCGTGTCTTGAATCAAACGTTAACTAGCCTAAACATGTCCCAAACCATTATTTTACAAAAATTACACTTTCGGTCCCTGTAGTTATATTTACCCGAACACTCGCTAGACTATTATACATTTGACACTTTCTTTTATAACTTCCTAGTATAAATATATAAACGTTTAGGGTTTCCTCATTTTATAAACCTAGCCACCACACACTCTCCCCCCTCTCTAACATATCCGGCGTCACCTCCGGCCAGATTCCAACCACCCACCGTCGCACCTCACCACCTTCATCTCTACCACTACAGTCGCGCCTAAATCACCACACCACCACCATGACAGTCGTCGTACCACCATTATCTTCACCAACCGTCGCTATCACCACCATCGTCGACGCCACAACATCATCACCTCCACCACTACCACGGCTCAGCCGCCACTAAAAACCACCACCGCCATCAATCCGCCCCTTATATATGAGTTTGGATGGTATCTTTTTTTGTAAAAACTAGTAATAAACTTTGTGTGGTTTTGTTTGTTTTAACTTGTTTCATTTTTGTTCGATTTGGTTTTGTTTGGTTCTTTTGATTCGGGTTGGTTTGATAGCAAAATAGGGGTGTTTGTTGCTGCATTTAATAGCCCATAAGGGTGCGTTTATTTCTACTATTTGCAGCCAAAAGGGGTGTTTGGATCTGTGATTAACGGCCCGTATAGTGGTGTTTGGATCTGTGTTTTACAGCCCTAAAAGGGCAATTGTTTCGCTGGTTAACAGCCTAGCAGGGGCATTTGGTTAGCTGTTTAATAGCAGCTTTAAAGGGGCGTTTGGTTTTGTGTTTTTCAGCCAAACAACCCATTAAGTGGTGTTGACTTTGGTTTATTTTTTACCCGCGACCCGACAAAGTATTCAAGGGTGAGTTTGATTCGTTTATGTTTTAAACATGCAATGATGTGTTTAGTTTTACTTATTTTTGTTTCTTATTGGATCTCGTTTAGTTATAAACTAAAACATGAGGATAATTGCAACATTGATTGAAGGAAAAACATTGAATTTTATAAATATAAGGAACGTCGTATAAACGAATAGGTCATGCCGAAATATCTAAACATTTCTATACTTAGTAATTTTAACTAAAATTTCTCAAACCGATAAAAGAACAAAGATGTTGAGTCTTAAGATTATTAATTTGTAATTGAACAATAACCTGACAAATAAACAAAAACTATACTTTTACAAATGAGACAACTAGTTTAGCTAAAACTCGCCAAGAAAACAAAATACTAAATTATAAAATATTATGTTATAATTCCCGACTAATAGACAAAATAATAAGTTTTATAAAACCTTTAAAAATGTCACTTATCTAATTCAAAACTTTAAAACGTGTGTTTACTTTTATGCAAGAACTCTTTATTAATTTATTTGGTGATTTCCGAACACGTGCCGAATTATGTTATTTTAATTATTTTTTCTCACGTCTCTTATATAATACTTTTTTTATATAATATACATGCCGCGTATTATATACACTTCGAATTATTCTTTTGGTTGTTTAACTTTGTTATATAATTCATGCTATGAATTATATACTTGTTCATTTTTCATATGTAATATATATTAGGTATATATAGTACATACTTTAACTTGTTCTTCGACTTCTTTTATTCATTATATTGTATAATATCCGCCACGTATTATATATTTTTCATGTCTTTCAAATGTAATATATACGAAATATATTACATACTTTGCTTTTACCTTTCGATTTATTTTATTTGATGAACCACCAAACTATTACAACTTGAAATCTAAATATTTGATCAACGTGTCACGTTGATGTAACTCTCCACCAGAAAACCCAAATACATCATCCTAACTTAGTGGGACATAGCTGTTAAGATAAGCCGCAACTTCTTGATCGAGTCGTTCCAGTTTATGTTGTGTTTTGCCTAATATTTGCATTTTTGCCAATTGTTCTGCAACATCGAGGTGAGTTCATAGCCCTATGTTTTACTTGTTTTATATTTACCTTATAAATTTTGGGGTGAGAAACATGCTCGTCTACAAACTTGATTACATTAGTGTTAAGCAATAAGATATCACTAACAAGAAACAATGATCCGGAGGTCGGGGAGGATTAAACAAATAAGTTGCCATTGTATTATTTAGTGAGAGAAAGGAATGATGTGTGTTTTTAAAAGAGAGAAACACACACACCTTATTACAAGTAAAATGAATCCTCACCCCTCCATGGAAGTATGGAGGGGGTATTTATAGTTCTAGTGACACACAACTATCGTAACTAGTCATTATTAGTCCCTACATGTCACGCTATAAATGAACTAATGTAATTTCGGATATGTCACCATATTTTAAGGCTAACAATCTTCCCTCAATATGTGGACACATACAGAATTACTTACAATATTCCTATCAAGTACAATTACAATAAAATAAAGTCTTCTAAAGCACTTCCAAAGCTGAAGATGTCTTCTGAGTTCTCCTTGTCTTGAAACTTGTACTCCAGCTTGGATCTTCATTGTATTTACTTGTTCTGGAACCATTGTAGTATGCATGAACTGGATTAACTTCCCCCCAATTCATGCAGCGTGTCTTGAAAAGCTTTCTTCTTAGACTTCTTTTTGGCAAAGTTTCTGAATCAGCTTCCCCCCAAACCAACATCCATATCTAAAGCAAATTCTAAAACTTTGTTGTAGCTTGAGCAATCTTCTACTTGTCCTTGACGTGCACAGCGGAATTTTGTAGAAGTCAAACCACACCAATGACCTCTGCTTCTTGTCATTAGGGCTTGATAAATATTCGTTCGGGGGTACATGCGAGAAATCAACAACAATTCTTCTCATGTATGCAGTATACTTCATAAACCATACTAAGTAAAGTATTCTATACTACTTCCCTCTGGAAGTTGATGGTTGTGAACTCTCGAAAGCATCATTGTAGTGTACGTACATATACTCGAGAAGTTATTGTCTTTAGCACAAATCTTGAAATCCAAATGAAGCATTACTCTCTTGTCTTCAGAGACCGTAGAGGATATGAAGCAAGAATCAAGAAAACTTGGTATAATAAAGGTCTTGTATATGAATGTCATTAAAGAACTTTGATAATTTTGCTTAGACTGTGAAGTATCTTTGTCTTGGAATGGCACAATAATATCCCGTGAGAATTGCTGATTACATCTCAACCTTTAAACTCTCTAGCTAACTTACCAACCTCGTATTCTATCGGCTATTGTTGTGACCACTTGGTGAAATAAACCTGATATACCAAACTTGAAAATGAAGTGAAATCTCCTAAATTTGTTACTTAAGCTTGCACTGTTGTTGATTAAAGAACGGTGCAAGATTAAATCTGTAAGTACTCTATACCCAACCAGAAAAGTATAAGAAGTACAACAAATCTTGAAATTATCCACATCGTCTTCTGCGTGTGACACTGAGTACTACAATGTAACTCCTTTAAGTGATAGTTAACCAGGTCTGCAACCAACCACCCCTGACTGCTGGTAACTAGATAATTTAAGTCTTAATCATCTGTTGTATATGATCAAGCAAGTCATCACTCGATAGATTGGGTTTGAAGAAAAGGATAAGCAAATAGAAGGAAATCTCAATGATGAAATAAGTATACGCCTTCATGAAACCTATTTGAATCTCAAATAAGGGATACCAAATCAACTTCGTGATCACTTGTCATCTTAATCCGAATCCTTAGCCGTTTGTCGTTTAGTGAATCTTATTCGGATCGTTTTTAGTGTTATGTATCGTGTTTGTTGTGTTGTTGTTCAAGAATGTCGTTAAACTAGACAAATGTTTTGTTTGAATGTCGTCAACGGATCTACATTTGTCTAATTAAACTTGTCTTGATAGCATTTTAGTCCCCGGCTTAATCCAAAAATTATGTCCATGTAACCAGTTTATACAAAAATTCGAGTATAAAATTGGTTAAATTTTCAAATTATGAATCAATTCCAGCCCAGTTGTGTAACATTAGGTCACCCATTATCCAAGCCATTAACACATTTTGGTCAACACCAAAAGATTAGATCTGGCCTGTGAGAAAAGCCATACAACCTTGGCCCAACATTGGTAACATATGATTCAGCCCAAATCTTATCAGATAATAACTCGGCCCAACCACAAAATCTTATAACCTGGGTGTAATGTGTATTAGGGATATAAATCATTAAATCCCTAATAATGCTCACATACCTTAACCTTAATCCTCTTAGAAAACGTAATAACATATTATCTCTCCCAAAATCAATTCTACTCCCATCCTTATCACTCCAAAATGTAGTCACCTCCTTCAAAGAAATGTAACTACCACATCAATTCATATATCATATCCAATTGATTATCACAATCAACCCATTCATTCTAATTTCTTAATCGAACCATGAGCACATAAATGAAGAAACAGCATCAAGATCGTGTGAACGATCTCAGGTAAGTAGGTTTGATTGTAATTGTGTGTTAATTGAAATAAAGAATCGACTATAACATATTTGTTATAAATCATCTTTAATTTCGAAAATTGAAAGAGGTAAGCCTCTACAAAGATCAATGATAATTTCCATTCCTTGATATGGATATTTTTAAGGTCTTGGTGTTAATGAGACACCCGAATGAATGAATCTGAGATTTTTTCAGTTAAGGTTTCGAGTCTTGATGTTGTTTGGAGATAGAGATGATTTAGATTAGATATGGATGGGATGATAGCATTTACATATGGATTTGTTGGTCGTTGTGAGGCTATAACGACGGGAAATTAAGTATAGAGGCTTTTGGATTTGATGTTGTGATGATGATGTTGTGGATGTGGATGATGGGTTTAGGATTAGATGTTGTTGTGTTACATATTTGAGTCTATTCTTTCTTTTTATCTCTTCATTTCTCTTGACTAGACTCAACTCGGTTGACTTAGTTGAGTTTGACCGGGTCAACTCGGTAAGAACCGAGTTGACTCAGTTTGGGTTGATGAGTATAACTCGCTGCCAAGCAACATTGCCAACTCGCTACCAATTTAAAAATTGGCTATAGTTTTGTTTAGATTTGGCATAAATAATTTTATCTTCATATAACCTGTACACCAACTCGCTAAACCAAATCTGCCAACTCGCTACTCTTTAACTCAACTCGCTACCTGCCTTCTCAACTCGCTACCAAGAAACTTATAAAAATAAGTTTGAAAATTTTGTCTTGTAAGTACAATATACATCAGATCTGAACAAGTAATGAAGACAGAAAGATATAAAAACATGTATAATCTGTTCTTGACTTTTTCACTAGAAAATAAAAACATAAAAAAATGAGTGAACAGTAACCAAGACGAGTGAACAGTAATGAACAGTAACCTGGACATGAACAGTAACCGGACAACAAACATGATACGACATAACCCTGCAGCTCTAATGCCAATTGTTAAGCAATAAGATATCACTAACAAGTGACAATGATCCGGAGGTCGGGGAGGATTAAACAAATAAGTTGTCAATGTATTAGTTAGTAAGAGAAAGGAAAGATGTGTGTTTTCTAGAGATAGAAACACACACACACCTTATTACAAGTAAAATGAATCCTCACCCCTCCATGGAAGTATGGAGGGGGTATTTATAGTCCTAGTGACACACAACTATTATAACTAGTCATTATTAGTCCCTACGTGTCACGCTATAAATGAACTAATGTAATTTCGGATATGTCACCATATTTTAAGGCTAACAATTAATGATTTCAAACTCATTTATATGTTTGTTACAAACTTATTTATATGATTGATATCACACTCTTTCTATTTATGGATATAAGTACTTAAAGGTTTTACGTATGATGGTTACTTTTACTTTGGACACAAGTGCTCTCTTGAACTCTTGCTTGTTTACGTGTTTGCCTAAGTTACCCTATTGGCCGTTTTTAGCATTTAATTTCTCAGGTGCTTTGCTTTGGACTTCTTTGACATGCTATGTGGAGTCTACATTCAATATGATACCATTTATCAAGACTTTATTTCTCATTCATACTCGTTGTCTTTTGAAAACTAAATTATGCTTCCGCTACAATTTACTTACGCTTTCGCATTCCTTAATATCATTTGAAATCTTGTAAGACTTATCTATTTTTATTAAATGCAACGAGTTATGACTTTTAAACCGTCCATTAGTTATCGTTCCCTTTTCCTTGAGTTCGACTTATTATGACGTCATGCCCTTGGACATGTATTCCGTCCCGGACCCATCTAGGGGTGTGACGCAATATCAGATTCTGAGTCTGCAGTAGGAACCTCCTGAATCTTTGCCATATAGTTGTAATGTGCTTCTAATTCTTGTTCATCTATTTCATCATCCGTGTCCTTTAGCCAATCAGCTTGCTCTGCCTGAAGTGGTATACCTTTCTTAGCTTGTTTGCACAACAACATATTTTCCTTGTGATACATGTAGTCTTTTACCCTTTTTGGTTTCCTGCATTGTTTAGCAAAATGACCAAATTCCTTGCAATTGAAACACTATATCCTAGGCTGCTGCACTACCTGACTGCCTACCGTCTCCCTAGCCCTAGCAAAAGTCATTGTCCTCTGATTCCCAAACTGCCTAATCTGATTATCATTCTTGTACCTTGGAGAAGTATCCACATTCTTATGGAGTTTGAAGAAGTTCTGAGGTTATTGCTGGTAGGTTTGTAGATATTTTTGAAGTACTTTGCAACGAGTGCCATGTTTTTTTGCATATCCTTATCTCTTTGAGCTTGTTTTGGATCACTGTCTTCTTCAGAAGCTGACTCAGATAAAGGTGTGATTAGTTTGGATATCTCTTTGCCTTTGTATTTGGTAGATGCATTAGATCTGGTGGAAGATTATTGTTTTGATGATGGTACATATGATTTGTGAGATTTTAGTGCTTGATAATAAGGATCTGGATATTGTTGAGCAGCAACAACAAGTGCTAATGGGTTAACATTCTTGGCTATTCTCTTAGGACAGATTTTATTAATTTCCTTTTGATACTGTTTCAGAACGTAAAAGAGCTTGTGATATGAGACCGTATCCAAGTCATGTTGTTGCTGGACAATTGTCACAAATCTTGACCATTCTAGTTGAAGTTGTTAAAGAAACTGAACATTGACTTGCATCATAGCAACTGTCAAGTTGTTTCTTATCATTTCA
The DNA here is from genome assembly GCA_026074375.1 of Tanacetum coccineum. Classification (NCBI taxonomy): domain Eukaryota; kingdom Viridiplantae; phylum Streptophyta; class Magnoliopsida; order Asterales; family Asteraceae; genus Tanacetum; species Tanacetum coccineum. Next base: position 2,820 of record BQNB010162153.1, on the reverse strand, counting down.
TTCATCATCTTGTAAAATCTAGAGTAGTATGACTCTATTGACTCTCCATCATGAGAAGTGAATTTGCCAAAGTCCTAAAATAATTAGTCTTGACATCTTGAATGTTAAGAGATACATCCTGTTGTAGCCTTTTAATAGCTATTCACATGTCATGAGCTATTTTGAATGCAATAGCAAATGGACTGCTTCCTTTTCTGATTCATAATGAGCTTTATTTTCAAGAGACATATTTAAGATTGTCGCAACTGCTGTTCATTCTGGAACTTTTGAAGAATCATCTGTTGCAGGTGTGTAAGGACCTTTAAGTATGCATTTCCTCAAGGCATCACCATTCAGTCTTGTATTAATGTATCTTAAGAAATGCGATTGCCACTGTGCATATCTTCTTGTTGTAAGCATTGGTGGATGACCCCTTGAAACATTTGCCATGATGTTGTTATGCATTTGACTTTCTATTATGGATGTTGTAATTGGAGGAGTCGTGATGAATGATTTGGTTGTTATGAAGTAAAAATGATTTGTAGGATCTTAAGTGCATGTGTTATGATTGAAGTTGTAGTTAAATAAATTCAATTAACGTCTACGGGATTTTACAAATCTATGATTTAAATCGAGAAAAGAAGTAACTTTTACGAGATTTTACAAAATCAAGAAGAAATTGTGAATGTATATGTAACACCCTCAAATCTGAGTACGCAGCGGAATGTTGAATATTCGAGGGCGTTACTTTATAGATCAATAGCACAAGATCTGAGAACGACTACTAAACGTGTAGTTTGAAAAAGATACATTTGATTAGCAAAATACTTGTTTGTTACATAAGCCCATGGCTTCAAATTTGTCCAACAATATAAATAAAGATTTCGGTTTATAACAATTTTCCCAAAATGTAATAAGACCCCAAATCTTAAGTGTTGACTCTTCAATTATTGACTTCCAATGTATCATCGCACCTCGTGCCTTATTGACCTGAAAAACATGCTTAAAACGTCAACATAATGTTGGTGAATTCATAGGTTTATGTAAATCAATTGTAGGACCGCAAGATTTCCAAGTGTATGATTTAGCAACAAATGCAAACATCATAAAAAGTAATTACGTTTCCCTAAGCTCATGACACCGAAGCTCGACATGTATGAATGCAAATATAAATTTGCCAACAGGTGTCCGTGAATGATGTGCTAACCCCGCAACATCCCAGATTCGACATGGTATGCGTTCGTTCCCAGTGATAGCTAGTCACCCGAACGGGGATTGTCAATCCCTAATAGATCTATCCATAACATTCGCGCCCACACAATGTAATTCCCAATCACATCTATGCAATTAACAGTTCATGATCATGGACATAAAGGGTTATGGTAACTTAGGCAAACACGTAATCATGGTATAAAATGTACACTTGCGTCCAGTTTGTAAAACAAAGCATGTTATCACCCCAAGGATGTAAATCATTTAAATAATTGTAAAGCATGGGGCTATGAACTCACCTTAGCCGGTAGTTCTCTGAATGATAATAAATATCCAAGTAAGCAGTGGATCACACCGTTAAGTACCTAAGTAAGTACGGTCAAGTCTTAGTTTACACATTTAAGCTAACGACTCATTGTATAAACTAAATCCCATTTTAAGTTTATATATACCGTTATCACTTGTGTGGTGACGCACAAGATTATTGTATTTATAATTTCGATGGTTCTCGAGAAACGTGAAATCATTGTTAATAAATATACATTATTTATTTCGTCGTTAAATAAACTCGTTTAATGTCCGAATATCCTAATATTCGACCGACTCGTTAAGTGTTTTATTCATTTCACTTTTTCTCACTATCATACCCTTAAGTTTCTTATAAATACGAATCAGCCCCCATGGGTTTATTAGTATACTTTATTTACATTTTAAACCCCCAAGTTTCATTAATTACATAAGTGGTCCTTCAAGTTACAAAGTTGTAATTTATGTCTTTATAGTTACACTTCAATCCCTAAGTTTCACAATGTTTCAAAAACAGTCCCTGGAGTTATTGTATTTCGAAAATGACCAAATTAACCCCCTTATGTTTCGGAAATTGCATTATTAGCCCCTTGACTTGCGAAAGTTTCATATTAGCCCCAAATAAACTTCAACAAATGTCATTTCTCTTGGTTAAGTTCATTTAGGTTATAAAAGCTGTTTCGGTTTTTAAATAAGCTCATCGAGCTTATTTTTGGCTTAACGGGCCTTCTTGGGCCCGTTAAGGTCCGTTTAGCTTTTTAGAGGCCCGTTATAGTTTTAATAAGTCTAAATGTTTCCAATAAGCTCAGTAGGGTCTGTTAAGCTTAAAATAAGCTCGGTGAGCTTATTGTAGCTTATTTTGAGCTTATTGGGCCCGAAAGCCCAATAGCTCACTCAACAAACACCCTTAAGGGTTTACGGGCTTTGCTAGTTCCTTTTCCATTCATATTAAGCTCGAACAAACTGTTTGTATTTCGGCTTATTCAAAATAAGCTAATAAGCTAGTAAGTATTTCTGTTGGGCCGGTCTTGGGCCCGTTAAGGGTTCTAGAGTGTTTCGTTGGGTTGATTCGGGTCCATTGAGCACATTAAGGTTCAATAAGCACTTAGGAGGTCGGCTTGCTTATTTAGCTTATTCGATAAGCTAATAAGCCCGCTGTTGGGCCTATTGGGCCGTTGTGAGCCCGAATGAGTTTCAGGGGTTAGGGCTTGGTCCATTAACATTATTTGAGTCTAATAAGCTCTTTTAACTTGTATAAGCTGTGCAAACTTTACCGATAAGCTGTTAGAGCTTATTGTGAGCTTATGGCTCACGTTGGGCTCG